>PVHY01002725.1:0-29355 GCA_004024945.1 Uropsilus gracilis | reverse complement strand
CTTATTTGGCGTTTTCTACTGAGGAAAATTTGAAGCGTATAAAAGGATAGGCAAGAGTTGATATCTCAACAATTACAAGATCATGGGCAGTCATTTTTTAAATCTCCATTTTTGTCTATTCGTTGTATTATTTTGGTAATACATCGCTTGACCCACAAGCGTTTCAGAATACACCTTCAAGCGAAAAAGATCCCTTTTAAAAACATATTACACAAGAACAGTACCTTAAAAAATTACAGACATCTTTAAATATTCAGTATTCAGTCGTCTCGTAATTGTCATATTTTTGCAGTTTGCCAGAGTTGAATCAGTTTTCATAAAATTAATATATCAATAATGTTTTAAGTCTTTTCGAATCAGTAGATTCTCCCACCACATCTTTACATATACACTGATATTTAGAGTATAAACCATGAACCTGTTCCCCTGACAGCAAGTCCACCTTGCTGATCCATAGACTCCGCACAGACTACTCAGCCTTCCTTGCTTTCAGGACCTGTCCTTGTCTTGCGCCCTCCTGTATGACTTGACACTCGCTTGATGTTATTTATGACTTTATGTTGATAAGAGATTATAGTAGCAATTCACTGATTGGTGTTTGGCCATCGTTTTTTTTTTTTTTCTTGGGGGAGGGGGCTTAGATTTCCGGGTGTGGCTTTATAGCAGGTAATGAGTCCCAGTATGTCTGATGACCTCCTGTCACTGGGTTTGTGGAGCTGCTGCCCTGGCTCCTTGGTTGTGGCACTTTCTTTGATGGAAGTGATTATCTCCTTTTCTCCAGACCTGTGTGATTACAGGGTTTCATGCCTGCTCATTCATGTTGACTGTCTCCTCCGATATGACGTTTGTTCTATTTGCTGCTTCCAGATCTTATTGTTTTGGTGTCTGGGGTTGGGTTCACAATTCCCAGTCATTTGTGGTAGACAGGTTCCCTAATGGGGGCAAACTCTGGTGGGTGGGTGATCCATCTCATCTCCTCTCTTCTGTTTTGCAGGTCTGAGTGGGGCTGTAGTCCCATCTCTGTGGCTTTTCTCTTTCTTTGTAGTAGGAGATTGCTTTGCTGGTGCTGACATGTCACTGAATCAGGGATTTGGCTCCATGGCCACCTTACACATTGTCAGTGTAGGTCTGTTGTAGGTCCTCTATTTAGTCGGATTTACAGTTTTGTCTCTTATGGTTCTGGTCATGATCTATTTGGGTCTCACCCAGGAGACTATTGTGTCCAGGGCCTTTATTCTCTTCTCATGTGTCTGTAGAAGTATTGATTTTCTCCTCATTCCTATGAGAGTTTGTTAGAGGTGGGAGGGCGCCAGAGGGAGACCCCCCTTGCCTGCCCGTGCATCAACAAGGGTACCACCTCTGTTCCTGAACCCCGCCAGAGAGACAAAGAATGGCACCCCCCCAGCCTGCCTCCTCCAAATCCCCAGTCTCAAGGGTGCTACCGGCATCTAGAGCCACAGCAAAATCACAACCCCTGGGGTACAGCATATTATTTTGTATTCCAACAACATTATAGATTTAAGAACTGGTACCATGCTCCCCAGAATTCCAGACCTTTCTATCCTAACTCAAATTCACCAAGTGCTTCTTTCCATACACTTTTAAATAGGAATTAGATAATAATTTAAAGTTATGCTTAATTGCTTTTCTTTTAAAAATTGCCAAATTTCCTATTTATGCTAGAAAGGTAGAAAAACTATATTTTTGTGTCTTGTCCCAAGACAAGGGGGATGGGAGAGGGGAGAGGGAGAAGGAAGAGAAAGATGATGATGATGATGATGTTGATGATGATGATGGTGAGGAGGGGGAGGAGGAGGAAGAGGAAGAGGAGGCAGAAGTTGAGGCTGCAATGGCTAATTGGCCAGCATGTAGTTGAAAGTCACAAAATGTAAGTCTTTGTACAACTTACCAAACAGTATACTATAGTGTAGCAGACACTACTACTGCCAATTTCTTACAGACAGAATGCCAACTTTTTACATATCTATCCCAGGAAAAATGGGATGACCCAGATTGTGAGTCCTTACTGTGTACTTAGGAACTTGGGACAAGACACAAAAATATACTTACAGAGATAATTTTTTAAAAAGTTTATTTACAAAGGGAATAACTAGAGAGAAGGGGGAGAGAGATGAGAGAGATAGAAAGGGGGGACAGGGAAAGGGAGGGCAATGGGAAGGAGGAGGAAGATCATGATGACAATGATGGTGAGGAGGAGGAGGAGGAGGTGGCGGCAGTGGCTAATTGGCCAGCATGTAGTTGGATGTTTTCTGTCCTACCAGAAGCACCATCAGAGCTGTGGCCAAGGTTGACGTTGAAGCTTTAAAAACAAGAACTGGTGGGGTAGCCCTGTCTTCAGTCTTTTAAGGTCTATATAGCTGTTCAGTTGTATCCCTAGTGTCAAACAGTCCTAACCATCCACTTAGAAAGTCAGGTTCATGGCATTCTGGGAGCTATAATTCATTGTGCCCAAGATCTCATCAGCATGGAGATAGGGATGGAGAACTGAAAGATGTCAAGGGATAGAATCTCTTCATGACATCACTCACTAGCTCAGAATTTGCTCCTCATTGTTCCTCTGACAATTTTCACCCTTTCATTTTTTGTCACCATTTCTGTGGTCATGTTAGTCAAATGTGTAGTTGTTAGGGTGTGACTTCAGATGGAAGTTTCTCCAGGGTACAGTGTTTACAAAGGAAATAACAATCAATCACTGGCATTCTCCATACATAGTCAATATGTAAATGTTCTCTAGTTCTAGAAAATAGTCAATCCATCCACACAAAAAGAAAGAAGAAAAGAAAGATACAGATGCTAATAAAGAGCAAGCAGATATCAGAAATGCTTAGAGAAAAAAGTCTCAATGTGGCAAAGAGAAGCAACCATTTTCTGTTCACCTTCATCGCAAGTCTGTGAAATCGTTCAGCAAAGTATTTTTGTAAACTAAATCTAAATTTAATCAATTTGATCTGTTTTTGCATAATTTCACATGGCAGAATAATTAAAGAGAATTTTTAATGGTTTTGTTAGGATTTTCCAAAAAGGATCTTAGATTGAGAGTTCTCAAAATTTGATCTATACAGATTTCAGGTGTTGGGGCACAGTGAGGCATCATCACACTATACCTGCAATCTATGCCTTTGGTAGACTTTCTCTTCTCAAGGCTCCAAAGCTGTTTTCTAGTCTCCAGGTGTTCCAATGGAGGTTAAGTTTCCCTATGACCTTTGGAGGTCTCTAAAACCCTACAGGCAATATCTCAGGCTCTTTTCTCCTTGGCTTTACTCAAATTCAACTCTCCGAAGACATTTCAGTCAAAACCTTGGTAATGAATCATGTTTCCAATTCTCTACTTTAAGGATAAATAGCATTATACAAAGATAAACATATTGCCATATTAAGAACACTTGTTATCATTTTCCCATATGATGGTAGTAAGGAGAGAGGAAATGCAAACAAATTATTTTTCTAAAAAAGTACAATTTAGCATTGTTATAAATCCTACTGAACTGAAAGAAAAAATTTTTCCCTCAAAAATCATTAAAGTATAATTTCAAATAAAAACTTATTAAAACTATATTCATCACCTATAGTCCACTCAGCCCTATGCAGAAAATTCTCTTGAGTTTTATCAGTTAGCATGGATCTTTAAGATATGTTGAAATGTTTTCCTGTTATTAATTTCTCCAAAACCAGTTTCTGCACATGTCACAATTCTAGAGTTACCAAGATTAAAAATCTGATAACAATATACATGATAAGGAAATTTGTACATGATAACTTACAAAATTCTAGAATAACAACAATCAAAAAATTGGCAAGTAATTATATCAAAACATATGCAACACTTAAAAAATTAAAACAATATTAATATTCATGTGCATGTCAAGGTTAAGCATTTTTCTTACTTAGCAATACTTAAATTAAATTCCAATTTACCAGATAAATAGCAAATAACTAAAACTGTCTAATGTCTCTCCCATAAGGAAATGAATAAATTTTATGGGGATGGTCTACTGAGGTTCCATAAAATTTCCTCTGATTAAGCAAATAAAAGTCTACTAATTTTTTTTCAATTTAGATTTCTGAGAGGTTTTGTTATAAGCATTAGCGGAAACACCATTTAATTACCCAGTAGTGACACCAAACCAAAATTCCCCTTAGACGACTCCTGCACAATGCTGACAATCAAACTCTAGCTTACTATTTTGATTCTATAATTGACATTCTTAACCTTCAAAATCCCTTAATTTCTCAATTTTCATTTTACTTGATATTTAAAGAGTCAAGCAGTTCATCTGAAGTTGCTTCATCTGCTCAGCACATACCAACACCAAAGACACAGGTAAAGGAGAAAAAGCATAATTCTCAATACCCCAACTTTAAGTACATATCTGTATCAATCCAACTCATTAAATTCCAAATTAATTCTCATTAACCAAAGATTATATCAAGTCATGCTTGCTAGAAGTACTTGAAGCAATTCCCATTAAATTTCTGAGTTCAAAATTTCTACAAACATCATTCATACTAACTTTTTTCTTTTACTCTTGGAAACGAACAATTTGACAAGAAGGGAACATACACAACATATGGACACAGAGAGCTTCCTTAATTTTTGTTAAACCCATTGGAATATCTTATGTAATTGCAGTTTTACTCATATTTGCAAAAACGCAGGGATTTCTCTTGCTTTCTTATGAATATAAGCCCTAGTTTCTGAGGTTAGATTCTTTTCACCATTGTTTGATGGAAAAGCAGTTTCACTCACATTGAAATAGCCAGATTGTGTGTTCATGTGAACTATATATTGACCTTTATAAACAATCTGAAAAGAGGAAAAGAGAGAGGATCAAATATACATCCAGATATAGAAAATAGAAAACTCACAGAATTCAATTGTAAAAATCAAAAAGTTAGAAGTCAAGATCAAAACCAGATTCTTCAATTGTAAAAATCAAAAAGTTAAAAGTCAAGATCAAAACCAGATTCTTCACATGGAGTCAGAATCAAATTCCCAAAACTTGGGCATGTGTCCATATGCAATCCCACACACCTTAAACTTTGGAAGGGGAGATGGGGAAAGACTGCAGCTTTCTGTGCCAATGTCCCCACTAGAAGGACCTTGGCTTCTGTGGTGTCCTGAGGTGTGGTCACTGCATGTCCAACATGTCAGCAACATTATTCCACAAAACTGCTTTCATCAGGAAACAGATCCCACTTTGGATCTAGCAGGGCCTGGTCAGAAATCTGTTCATATACTGTTTCAACAGTTTTTAAACAGTTATGGGCTAAAGTTATTATCTTCAGGTTTCTCTGCACTGATTGGGAGCAAGGTAAGTGTGTTTAAAGAGCTAGTGATTCACAGCTGCACATTGGGATGATCTGAGAGAATCCCTTGGTATGTCTGTCCTTTGTGATCAGCTGTCAAGCAAAGTCCACCCTTGTCTTCTTGTAATGTCAAAACCTGATGTGGTACATACGCAGTGATGGGGCTGGCATAAGGTAAATTTCTCTGCTTCATGCAGGTCACAAGTTTCAGTTTCAGCTTGCAAAAATCAAAGCCATCTTTTGCTGATATGGTCAAGTTGTTTGAACAGGAATGCGATAGGCAGCATTTCTGGTCCTAATAATTGGATTAATACTTCCAGACTAACTACCTGCTCTTCACACACATAGAGTTAGAAAGACTTCCTGAGGTCTGGCAACCCTAAAGCAGGTGCTAAGATCAACCTTCCCTTGATTTCATCAAAGACATGTTGACATTCAACAGGTTTGCAGTCTAGGTCTTTGAGGGCTTCCTATAGGTGTTTTGCTATTAGCCCGTAGTTGAGGATCCAACTCCTATAAAACCCAGACATTCACTAATATACACAATATTGTATCTATAGGAAAAGTCCCCAAACACAAGTGCTCAATCAAAGAATCTGTGCATTTTAAATATTGGTAACTATTGTCAAGTCGATCTCATGGACCTTACATTAATTTTTACTTTTACTTATAATACCTAAAAGCCCTTGTTTCTTTACAACCTTATAAACAGAATAAATTATAAAAACTTATACTTTTACCAAGTTGATAGGTGAAAAACAGTATTTCAGTATGATTTTATGATGAGTGAAAATGAGGGTGTTTTCACTATTTTGCAGACATTTGTGTCTGTATTTACTTTTTCTATAAATCTATTGACATTTCCCTTTCTGTAAATCTATGTCCCATGTCCTTTGAGTTCTTGATCTTTTTATTATTAAGTTGTTAGAGCTCTTTATTTATTAGGAACATTAGTATATTATATATTAGAGACATCTATAATTTGTTTCAAATTCCCTTCTTTACCATTTTGTCATTTACTGTTAATTTTTTTTTTTTTTTTAGTTCTTCAAGTTTAATTTATTTCAAGTTGATTATAACTGTACTCTGGGCTAAAGCCACAGATACCAGATACATCCTTATTAACAAGAAAATTCAAAGATTTATCTTACATTAAAGTAGTGATGGCTGTGATGTTTATTTATTTTATATTTTATGCTTGATTTTAAATTATTTTATTTAAAAATTTTTATTTTGTAATTTTTGTACAATATTGGTCACATGTGTATGGTTGTTGTGCCCATAAATTTGGCCTTCCCTTCCATATTGTACCCCTTATCCCTTACTCTACCTCCTCTTTCCCCCTCCCCCCCTCCAGCCACTCAAACTCCTTGTGCAGCAAGTCATTGGTCTATGTTTGACCCACTGGTCTTTTCTTTTCCTGGAACAATGTCCTTTTTTCCTGGGTGCAGACTTGCACTACTGGACAACAACAGACCAGGCTGCTCAGAGTAACTGAAGTGGATATTCAGACCAAGCATGTAAGGAACTTGTTGTAGGGCAAATACATGGTGTCCTCCGGGATCCTTTCTGGTGTCTGTCAGTGGTGCTGCTTGTGTGCCATATAGTTCTGATATCTTGGTTTGGGAGCTCAAATCCCAGCTGCTGGTGGTGGAAGCATTCCCTGCTGGGGACAACTTCCCCAGGTGATTGGTCCAGCTCCTTTTTTCTCTTGTGTTAGCAGTTCTGCCAGGGGACCACAACCACATCTTTGTGGCTTTCTTCCTCCATTGATTGGTAAAGGACAGAGCCTTAGTGTCTTAGAAACTTAGTGTCATTAACATTGCATGAAACTGTGGATGAGGGGTTTTGGTGCCCCAGGCCCAGAGATGATACAAGTAGAAATCTGTGACAGGTCACCTCAATCACGGTTCTCACCTTCCTGTCTAAGTGGTTCCCAACACCTGTTGACCTACCCAAGTGGTGAATTACTTCTTTTTCCCTCCAACTGTTTTTCTTTTTCATTCTTGGTGCAATTCGAATTGAGGTTGGAGTAAATCAGAGGGGGTAGCCCTCCCCAGCCCACACCCCAGTAGAGGTGCTTTGCCCATGTGGAAGCAGAAACTAGCTTCCCCAGCCTGAGATCCCTGGACCCAAGGTCCTGAGACTTTGAAATCCTGGTGGCATAGGACTCACCCTTCTCCCCCTTCCTCCACCAGTGGCCTAGGTTGTGGTAGGGTATGCTGGAGTTCTTCTCCAAGGGCCTGAGCTGTCTGAAAATGTTAATGGTTTTTGACTTGCAGTCTTTTATGTTGTATTCACTATGCATACTCCATAACAAATTATCCCAAAACTTAGTGTCTTAAGGCAACTGTAATAATTTACTATCTTTAACAGTATATGTGAGATAGGAATTCAAAGAGGTACACAGGCCCAGAAAAAAATAACTTGTTTCTTCTCCATAATGAGCAAGATATGAATGCTGGGAGGTGGAATAATCCAAAGGCATTATTTGGCAGTTTATGGTGAAGTTATCATTTGGGAAACTCAATGAGCCTCTTGGGTGAAATAGCCACACATGACCTGAACTTCTTGACAACATGGTCACCGGGTCCCAGTAACAGATATCCAAGAAGAAAGTCAGATTTTTCCTTTTAGGACTTAGCCTTGAATGAATGTGCAGAATCACTTCCACCTTATTCTACCAGTTGATATCATTGCAAAGGTATATCCACATATTAAAAAAGAGGGGGAGGAACAGAGATTTCACCTTTTCATGGAAGAGTGTCATTATCATAAGAGTACCTTATTACTCTGGCACTGATGGTGGATGTGAAGCTACTGCTATAGACAACTTGCAACCACCTGAGATTATTCAAGTTAGAGGAGTGCAGAACCAAGAGAACATTGGGCAAACAGAGCCTAAACCAGGCATCAGCCCAATCTGATGTCTGCCCTACCTTTGGACTTTCAATCATGGGAGTTAATAGTTACTTTTATTGATGTTTCAGCCAGTTTGAGCTGGTATGTGTATTACCTGCAGCCAAATGTCTCTTAATTTGTATATGATCACATTTTCAACCTCATGACAATGCTAAAAGAAGGACATTGTGTTTCCCATTATACAGATGAGACATTGAGGCTTATGTGGTTAAATACTAATTAATGACTAAATCAGGATTTGAACCCACATTTATCTTTTGCTAACATTCTTTTCTGAATGTTATGCCAACTTGTCATATTTAGCAGAAATCTGAGGAGTCTCTGGGACATTGGGATGCACTTGATTTTTCTTTGCTCCATCTGGCAAAAACAAGACTTTGGGAGAACAAGCAACACTGCTTTTCAGGTCTGGTTTTATTTGCCCTTTTTTGTTTTAATAATAATTTTTCATATAAATATTCAGAAGGATGCTGATAAATGGAGGAAAATGAGAAAAGTAAAGATAAAACTGCCTTTCTGAAAAAATCAGCCCACATTTCCAGAGAGCAAACAGTGAACCAGAACTGTAAAAACCTCATTAAAGTGTCTTGTTATATTTTTTGTACTTCAGCACTGAATAGAAAATCAGGTTTGTCCCATTATTTATGGCTCATCAATAATACATTAGCTCAGCTTGCAGTAAAGGGAGGACAGACCTCTTTGTTTAATTTATTGAGCACCTGAAGGGGCAGAACTAGCTTATTGCATTTGTGTAGTCATTTGGCAAAGGCTTTAAGGGTAGACAGCCAGGGGTAGCCAACTTTCCCTTTGATCCCCAATACTTTCCTCACTCTCCACTTCCAAACAAGTAACTTTCCTGGAAAGATTTCCTTAAAGATATGTCAGGGCTGGCTCTCTCTCTCTCTCTCTCTCTCTCTCTCTCTCTCTCTCTCTCAGAGAGAGAGAGAGAGAGAGAGAAAGATGCACACACATATGTGTACATGTATATATACAATATATACATATATATATACTGACTAGTAGAACCCTCAAACAAAAAGTAATGAAGCAACACAATACAAAAGAGAAGGAACCTAAACAAAACATAACAGAAGCATCAAAAAGCCAAACAAACAAAAGACAAAATAAAACAAAATAAAAAACATAACAAAATTACAATAAACACATATGTCTCAAAAATCACTTCAAATGTAAGTGGCTCAAACCCAGCATAAGTACAGAATGGCTGAACAGATTTCAAAACAAAGCCCAAACTTCTGTTGTTAATAAGAAACTCACCTTACCAACAAAGAAAAAGTTAAATATAAAGTTAAAGTTTGAAGTCAATTATACAAGCAAATCGCATCCAAAAAAAAAAAATCAGCAATGGCTATAAATATATCTGATAAAATAAACTTTCAGTTAAGAAAAATAAAAAGGGATTAAAAATAGAATGCTATACTTTGATTAAGTTTCTAATACAGTAAGAAGAAATAAAACATATATGCACCAAATGATAGAAAACCAAAACACACAGGACAATTAATAATAGAATTTGAGAGACAGTGATAAAAACGCAATAACACTACTGAATTTTAATGTCCCATGTACAACATAGACAGATTAATGAGACAAATTATAAATAAGGAAATAAATGCAGCTGAGATAGAAGGTTGCTTCCTTCTTTTACCTCAACATTGTAAATCTTAACTAGGAATTGGTCAATATTATGCTAATTTAAGCTCCAGTGCCCATTGTTTCAATGGGCATTCCCAGGTGGGGAATCATTGCTGGACCAAGCCAGAATGTGGCTGATAATCCCTTCATCAGGATTCATGATGGGAGAGGGAGCAAGGGAAAGGGGATAAAAGAGAAAGATGGAAATACAGAGACATAAAGATTTTTATGTTGAGATTGAGTTTTTTTTGAGATTGGATTGGATTAGACTGGATTGGATTGGGAACTGGAGTATTTGGGTGGGGTGGAATCTGAGATAGAGTTTTTTGAGGGAATTTGAGGAGTTTTTTTGGGGGGGTCTGATGGAGCCTTTGAAAAGGGATGATAGAAAGTTTTTGGAAGAAATAGAACTTTGGGGGGAGATTGGTTCCATGCTTGGAAGAAGACTGGAACTAGGTCTGAGAAGAGAGTTGATCTGGCTTTCGGAATCTGATCTGGCATTGGGCATCTGGCACAAGGATCTGACAGTTTTGCTTCAGAAAGAAAAGGACTGGGGAGTTGTTGAATCTTTTGGGGCTCCCAGCATTCCTTCCAGTCCTTGAAGGCCAGAAGTTGGATGAAGGTGGAGAAGAGGCATTTCTAATGGAATGCTAAACTGTGGTGACAAACCAGAGAGGAGAGAGAGAGGAAGAGAGAAAGAGGCCCGAGTTGAGCCTTGTATTGGTTATGGATTTCACTTCATGCTGGCTACAGTGACTGAGCCAGAAGACAAGGACATGAACTGATGGTTTCTGACTCAGTACTAAGATTGAGGTAAAACCTGTGCAGCTCCCCAAGGAGCAGAAGCGGAGTTCTTTTCTCTTTGGGATACTTGTCAGGGTGCGAACTATTAGACTCTTTTAGTTTGGCTTGGCCTACATGTGAATAAGCCCCTCTGTTTATCCTTTCCACAAAAGTTTGATCTCTGAGCAACTTCTTGTTTGTAGGTGGTGACCCCCTCACCCAATAACATAACCAACTTTAAATGAGAAGCTAGACCAAGTAGGTCTAACAAACATCTACAGAACATCCAAAAAAATATTGATACACATATATTTTCAAGTACACATGGAACAGTTTCAAGAAAAAATCATATTTTGGAAAATAAGCAAATTGTCAATAAAACCAAAAAGACTGAAATTATATGTAGTACCTCCTCTGGTAACAAAGACTTTAAATAGAAAGCGGTTACAAGAAAAGGAAAAAAAAAAACACAGAAAACACTATGAATACATGGTGATAAAAGAACATCTGAGCACCAATTGCTGCTTAATAGCAACTGGACAAAAGAGAAAATTAAAATGGAAATTAAAAAATAATTTAAGATGAACGAATATGATGATACAAGCTACAAGAATGGAGTCCAAGTGGTCTTCCGGGAGAAGACAACTGCAATACTGTCACACATTAAAGAGGAAGAAAAATCCCAAATATACAACTTAATTTACACCTAAAGAAACTTCAAAAAGAGAAACAAATAAGATCCAAAGTTACTAGAAAGGAGATAATAAAGAATGGAAATAGATGGAGTTGAATTTAAAGAGATTATGCCAAAAATCAATGAAAATAAATGTTGGTTCTTTGAGAAGATAATCAAAATAGATCCCTAGAGAGATTTACAGAAAAAAAGCATCATTAATAAACAGAATCATAAATGAAAGAGGAGAAATCACTACAGATGGCACAGAAATACAAAAGAATCACATGTTACTATGAAAAACTAATACTAATAGTTTCAATAGCCTTGAAGAAAGACATCAATTTCTGAATCAACATAATCTACCAATACTAACTAAGATGATATAGCAAACTCATTTCAAATGATAGAACTGAAACGGTAATAAATAATGTGTCAAAAAAAAAAAATCCCAGGACTAGAAGGGCTTTACAATGACCTTTACCAAATAGTTAAAGAAGCACCGGTGGGCGGGAGTAAGTGGCCATTGCCCTGGAAGGGAGGCACAGAGAGGGCTCTCCCCTCACACACACACCCCAACCCCCCAGTGACCTCTAGGGAAACATGGGAGTGAACTACCACTGTCCTGGGACAGAGTCAGAGGGCGCGCACCTCCAGGTGAGGGTGAAACTAATACACCCTGGCCCCAGTGAAATGCAGGAGAGTGCTTTTGCTCTGACAACCCGAGAGAAAGAAACACCCAGGTTGAAGATGGGAGACCCATAAGTCGAAAGACCTGTAACCCTCTCTGATTGCATGAGAGCGCTGTTGTTCATTGCAGCCACCAAAAGGAAACCATGAAATAAACCACAGCAGCTCAGGCACGAGGCAGAATCATTCATGACCTGGTAAGAAGAACTAATGACTATTTTGTTCAAATTATTTTTAAAACACAAGAAGAAATGCTCCCTAATACATTTTATGATGTCAACATTAACTTCATACAGAAACCAGACAAAGACACTACAAGAAAAGAAAATTCTAGACTATATCCTTGATCAACATTGATACAAAAATTTTCAGCAAAATAATAACTGATCAAATTCAACAGTGTATCATAATCATACATCATGATGAAATAGTATTCATCCCTGGAATGGCTTAATATGTGTAAATCAATTAATATAAAATATTGTATCAACAATAACAAAGATAAAAATCACATAATAATATCAATAGATGCCGACAAAGCACTTGATAAGATTCTGCACTCACTATGATAAAAACCCTACCTAAGAGGCCGGGCATGGTGGCACATGCCTGGAAGCGGCAGCCTAGGAAGTCGCAGCTGGGGTCAGGGATCGTGGTTTGAGTCTCGCCAGGGACATGTAGTGGAGCCCTAGTTCCAAAAAAATAGCTGGGCATGGTGGCATGCCTATAATCCAAGCTACCTGGGAAGCTGAGGCTGGGGATTGCTTGCGTCTGTGGTATCCCGGGCAACATGAGCCTGCGGTTCCACAGGCAAAAAACCCTAAGATGGGAATAGAAGGAAGCTACCTAAATATAATAAAGACCATATGTCACTAACCAATAGCTGAAACAATATTCGATAGTGAACAGCTGAAAGATTAACCCCATTGATCTGGCATAAGAGAAGGATGCTGTGATCATTTTAATTTAGTAGTAGAGGTTATGATCAGAATTATTAGAGGAACACAGGAAACAAAGGCAATTTATACTGGAAAAGAAGAATGAAATTATCCTTATTTGCAGAAGATATGATATTATATGTAAGTGATCTAAATATTCCTTCAAAAAGTTATTAGAAGCAATATGTAAATAGAACAAAGTGTCAGTCTGCAAAGTCGACATAAAAACAACATGCATATATACATATGCAAACAATAAATGTTTAAAAATTTAAATTTAAAAATTTAAAATACAACAGAAATTTAAAAAATCATTTCATTCAGAACCAACCTAAAAATACAAGTAAAAGCCTTATACGATGAAATTATAAGATGTTGCTAAAGGAATCAATGGCATAGGAGGTGAAAGGGATCATGGATGGGGAAATCAATATAATCAAATAACTATTTTGCTTACAGTGACAAACAAATTCAGTGGAATCCCCATCAAAATTCCAGCAATATTTTTCAGATAAACTGAAAAAATATATATTGAAATTTATATGGAACTCAAAAGGTCTTGAATTGCAAAAACAACTCTAACACAAAAGGAAAATAGAGGTATCAAGTTACCTGACTTCAAACTTTACTTTAAAGCAACATTATTTAAAACAATATGGTATTAGCATAAAAATAGACACATGACCACTGGAACAGAATCAAAAGTCAGAATTTAATCTATATACATACATATGTATGTATGTATGTATGTATGTATGTATGTATATATATATATATATATATCAGTATCTATAAAACAACCATGACCACAAAAAGGAGAAAAGAAAGTCTCTTTACTAAGTAGTGCCAGGAAATTTGAAAGCCATACATAAAGGAATGAAGTTGGATTATTCATTCACAGCATACACAAAAATAAAATCCCAACTCTTAATTATTAGATATAAGATCTGCAACAATAAAATACATAGAATAAAACATTGGCAATATGTTTCACAATATCAGTAAGAAAGATACTTTTGTTCACTTGATCTCAGTATCAAGAGAATTAAAAAAAATAAACAATAGGGATAGCCTCGAGTTAGTCTATTCAGCAAAAGAATATTAAGTGACTAAATGGACATCCTACTGAAAGGGGAAATATTTACTTAATATATAACTGATAAGAGATTAGTACCCAAGATATATAAAACCTCATAGAATTTGGCTATGAAAGAACACCAGTAACCCAATGAACAAGTGGCAGCACATATGAACAAATACTTCACTAAAGAAAACCTCCAAAAGTCCAAAAGACTTATGAAAAATGTTCATCATCACTTGCATCTCTCAGTAATAAGAGAGCTATAGATTATTTGGCAATCCAACTTTTGAATATATATCCATAGAGTAGGAAGTTAGCAACAAAAAACTTCCCATTAGCTCTACAATAGTCACAACAGCATTATTTACAATAGTTAGGGCATGGAAATAGTCCAAATCTCCTACAATGGATGAATGAATCAAAATGTGATACATACATACTATGGAATATTACATATCCATGAGAAGGATGAAATACAGCCATTTTCAACAAAATCAAGGAAATTTAAAAGAATTATGTGCACAAAGAAAGTCAGAATGATATAAACAAATATTGGACAGTCACATAATTATCAATTTGTTAGGAGGACTGTGGTGAAATTGGGGGGCTGTGGCCCCCAATTCTGGTGGTGCCGCATTAAAATAGCAGCTGTTGTTCATTGGTGGGCAGAGACTTGGAGAAGGGAAACTACACCTTCTCATGATAGGATTAATATTAGGGGATTTAAAGAGCAGAGAGAGAGAAGGCAGAGCAGAAGAAAGGTGTGGAGAGCAGAGGAGCAGAGAGGCTGGAGGCCTCAGAGTTTCTTGGGCCATGTGCTGGAGCAGAGCAGAGAAGGGAGCCACACTAGTGGGCTTCCTCTCGGCCTGGGCTGAGGAGCCTGGGAAAGCATATTGGAGAGACTTATAACTTGTGTAGGCTGACTTGGAAATTTGGTACTTGAGAACTTGGTTTAACTTGTTAACTTGGTTTAAGCAAAGCTTGGAAATTGTTTGGAGACCTGAAGAGGCTTGCTGTGCTGCTGTTTTTATCATGAGACATCTGAAGTAGTTGTTGCATTGAGTAACTTTTGCTGATTCCGGGCCACTTTAGAGTTGGAGCTGAAAGAATGCTGGAGCTGTGCCTTTTGGAGAAGAATTGACGACACCATCCTGGTCTCTTCATTGATTTGAATTTCCTGCTTTTGAAGATGCATCAGCAACACCACATTGAGACGATGCCATCTTGGCTTCTTCTGACTTGGAGTGAGTGGAGCAGTGTCTTAAAAGAAGGAGTGGTAGCACCATCTTGGCTCCTTCATCTGGCTTACAGTGGGGCAGCTGTCATTTTGTTGATGCACATGGCTAAGCAGCTATGTGCAGTTTTGGACTAGAGACTAGACTGGTGGGTAAGATTACTAAAGGGGTTCCCATGTGCCCTTCAGTGACTCTTATCTAATTTGTCTTTTAATAAGTGAATTTGTTTTTTCCTCCCTTTTAAGGTTTATGTGGTCTTGCTACTGCCATGAGCAGACTGGGACAAACCTGTTATGTGGCTGGCTTTAAAAGGCCAGCTGCTCCTCTTTGTAAGTTTGGTAAAGCACCCTGTTTTGCTTGTTTTGTCACCCGATTTCAAATTCAACAGCATGAAATACTTTAAAAAACTACTAGACAGCAAGAAATATTGGCTATAAACACTCCAAGGGTACTGAGATTAAGAGGGAGAGAGGGAAAGAAAGGACAAGGGGACACAAAGCATGATTGTGGAGGTGGGGGGGGGAGTTAGAGATGTTTTGTTCAGAGGTGGAGGAGGAGGTACTGCCCAAACTGAATTCACCATGAGGTCAAGATGGCAGCTGCCATAGTCTCTCAATAGACCAGTGCATGCCACCTGCCAAAGTTTTGGAAGTGGAAAAAGAACCACAGGCAGAAGCCAGCCAAAGGGGAACACATGGGACCTGAGCAGAAGCCGGAGTCAATTAACACGGCACAGAAGGGTGTGGAGTTGAAGTGGGAGTAGAAACTGGAGGTCCCAAAGAAGCAAGAGGCCCTAGTAGCAAGAAGAAACCCCACCTGACTTCTTGCCATCTCTGTCTTATAAAGTAGACCCTGAGTTCCCTCTGCCTTTCAGTTCTAGCTAAGCCAAGGTGTGGAGTTAGACTTGAGACTCTTACAATATGAAGGATAGTAAGATACCAAGGTTGTGGGAAAGGTGTCTTCTTACTAAATGGCGCTGCAGTTCTTGCTGAACATTGACTAGGGAGAGCAAAACCAGATGGGGTTAAGGTTCAGGCTTAGTCTAGGAAATGACCCAGAGGACCCTGGCTGGATATTAGTCAAAGAAAGTCTATGTCACCCTTCAGGTCTATTGCTGCTAACCCCTGGTACCTCTCCATCTCTTGTTGGTTTCCTGAACCTGTCTGCACCTCTGAATATCATCCTTTCATTAAACTCTCTTCAATAAAATTATGTGAACAACAGTTTCTCAGACTATTGGTATTATCTACCCTTACCAGTGAGATGATCTCTGCAAAAGAGCTTCAGAAGCTACAAAGGTTAAGTGTAGGGAAGTTAAAATCTGCCACCCCAAGATATATGTTTTTGTCAAAAAAATTGATTTCATGGGAGGGACACTGAAGACTGACTGGAGGTAGCTTTTGAAAGGGATATTGACAGGCAACCTTCTGTCAGGATGATACAGGAAGGCCAAATCTCTTCATCTCTGTTCAGTGGTGAGAGCAGAACTTAAATCTGCATATCTTTGTCTGCAGTGCCTTCCCCTTAATCTCTCTCCCTTTTTCCCCCACCCCTAAGTTCTTCTGATTTAGCTAAGCTTATAAAATGATATTTGAAACTACATGGGCAAGTAAGTTAGTTGGTCATACTGGATCTGTCATGTATACAGGAGGTATACTTGTCTTAACTGAACTTTTTTTTTTTGGCTTTTGTGGTGCTTGATTGATCATTTGCCAGCCTAGAACCCAGAAAAGTACAAGATGATGTCCTTTATGCCTTGATGTATGGTATTAATCAAAAAAGTATTCTGTCTTGGGGTTTGGGGTATGTTAACATACCCCAAATTCCTAAATGACCCCCTAGCACACAGCAAAGTGCATCTATATTGTTGCTTTCCTATCTCTTCTTTTTAACCATTGTTATGACTTGCTTTCTTGGGCAAAAATATATCCAGCATATAGAAATCACCTTGTGTGTGTGTTTCTTTTTCTTTAGTGTGTGTGTGCATGGGGGGAGAGAATAAGAGGGTTAATGAGGATGTAAAAAGAGGCCAGGAGCACTAGAATAAGAGTTGTTTTTCATAAGGGAGGAAATACCAAGGATAGGTTCCCTTTCCACATACATTTTCTGCTATTCTAATAGTGTTTCACAAATATCCTTGCACATATTTCATTGGGTCTTTAGATATTTCTATAATATGAGTTACTAAAAGTGAGTGAGTGGCTATATATACTTTAGATTGATATGTAGACCTTGGAGCTAAAAGTCTCCCCCCCTTTTATTGCTGTTGTGATTAGTAGCATCATCTTAGGGAAGGGAAGGCTGCTAGGGGCCACAGCATATTACTTTAACAGCTGCTTAGCAATGTGACTGGAGGTCATTCTCAGGAAGTCCAGGTCAGTCATAAAAGTGTAGACTCATGTTTTTCCATTTGTCATTCTAAGTCCCACATGCCTGAAAACATCATTTATCCTTTTTCATCCTCAACGGCTTCATTTATAAAATGGGCATAATATTTCCAAGGGGTAGGTGAAAATTCAATAAGCCCGTGTACTCCAAGTCCCATGAGAGAAGTCAAGATGACACAGAGCTATAGCAGGGGTGATAGCCATTCAAAGACAGTGCCCAATAGAGAACAGGTCTGTGGTGTTCACAATTATAAGACCATTCAGGCTCAGAGAATGACAACAATGGGGTTAACACACAGTTAAACAAAGAGTTTCTAAAGCAGCAAGTGGCTGGCTATCTCACCCTAGATAGCATTCACAGTGTCCAGCAGACTCAAACAAAATGTTGCTCATGCAAGATGGTACTGTTCTGGGTGAGGGACCAGGTAAAATCCAGCCAACAAGCCTGAGTTGGACACAGGAGAGGGACTATCGACAGAACCAGTACATGTGAGACCGGAGAAACAACTGTAGAAAAACGATGTCATGAAGTGCACCCATGCATTCACCGGATCCGAAAGAGCCAAGACCTCATTTTGGAGATGCCTTCTGGGAGAACAAGGCACCCCTCCCCACCCTATGGGAGAGGCGAGGAAGTCCAAAGAGTGGGGGCATTGGCCCCACAGCAAAGCTGCAAACTGAGGCAGAGGAGACGATCGACAATGGCCAATCACAGATGCCTGAATCTACAGAGAGACTTCTTCACCAACAATGGCTGGGGGTGAGACCCCCTAGACCTGATGCCAGAACAATAAGATAAAACAGCAGAACAACAGAGAAGGAAGTGAAGATGGCAGCAGGCAATGACAAAACATGGACAGACCACAAATAAATAAAGACTGGCTGCCCAACGCAACACTGAAAACCTACCAGCATGGTCCACCTGGTCCAAAGAACACGTCCCTCACCCAGTGAAAGGACACTGCCACAGGAAAGAAAGAGACTAATGGACTTAACACAGACTAGCAAACAACAAAGAGAAGGGTTAGTGAATGGAGAGGATGCCAGAGGGAGGGGGAGATATCCCAAAAGCCACTTACCGAAATTGTGATTTAAAGAATAAAAATAAATAAATTTTAAAAAAAGAGAGAGGGTACTGTTCTACCTATGAGACCCTGGAGCTCTCAACACCAACAAACTGTGTGTGGGATCCAAGTAACCAGAGCTGGAGGTGCTCACAAGTGGGTCTGCTGAGATGACACTGCAGCAGCCCACAACAACAGTATGAAGGTAGGGATGACCAGCAATAGATGCTGGACTAGACAGCAATAGAGGCCACAGCACCAGAACACAGTGCTAGACCATAAGATACACCGTGTTAACAGCTCTCAAAAGTGAGCTGGACACAATGTGACAGTTGCCTGTAAACAGTGCTGGGCAACACTGGCCAGTAGTGCTGATGGTCACTCGATCACCAAGAGGTGGTGTTAGAAGTAGCAGTATCAATGGGCCGGGCATGGTGGCTCGTGCCTGTAAGCTTCAGCCAATGAAGCGGCTGGGACTAGGGATCGCGGTTCGAGTCCCGCCTGGGGCCCCTAGCGAGACCTAGTTCCAAAAAAATAGCTGGGTGTGGTGGTGCGCACCTGTAATCCCAGCCACCTGGGAAGCTTGAGGCTGGGGATTGCTTGAGTCCATGGTACCCCAGGCAACAAGAGCCTGCAGTTCCACGGGCAAAAAGAAGTAGCAGTATCACATCTTTTTGTGAGTTGTCGGCCCACACCAACACCAAACAATTCTTTAAACACCAAGACTGGGGTTTTGCTGCCCTTTTTTTGGGCAATAGAGTGGCAAAACCAGAGGCAGGTGCACCCACCTGGTCTCTATGGAGCATCGTGGTTTCTCTTGTTAGAGGTCAACTGCTGGATGCCTCTTTTTTATTCTTTCTTCTCTCTTCTTGGGAGGCTAGGAAGAGAGTGGGAATCTAGGCATCTCAAGCTGGTACCTGTCCTGCCTTATATACTTTTTCAGGATCCCCCACCTTATCAGCCTGATGAACCATTTTCAATTTTAAGTGACTATTGAACTATTTTAGGACCAGTCACCCCATATGGCACAGACTAACTAATAAGCTGATGAGCTTGATTAGTTCATTTAATTGTACTGCATCTGTCCAGTCCACAATGTAGGCACCACATATAAGAAGGTCAGTGCAAGATAGCTATCAAGTCCCACCACTGCAGGACCTGGTAGAAATTCTGCAGACTTCTGCTGCAGGGCAGTCTGGGTACTTCCCAGAGGCAGGACTTTGAGCAGTTAGTGGAAAACTCCCGCTCAGGTTGATCTTTCAAAACCTAGCCAGTGCTTACAAAGGAGGCTGCTTGCAGGCAACAACTGATACCACTTGTTTTCCAACAGCTCCTACCCTTTTGTCAGTAGTGGGAAAGAGCCCATCCTGCCTCACAGCTCACATTGTGGAGCGGGGGTCTCACAGAAGAAGGAGAGACATAAGAAAATAGTGGGCACCGGTGCAGAGGGAAAAATCGGGTCCATTAAGGCCATTTGCTAGTATCTAGTTCTGAGAAACCAAAAGCCAACCTCCCAGACATCTGGGCACTCAGAGGCAGCTTGAATTCGGGACTGGGACTATCTGTCTGGTGCCGAACTGGCCTCCCAGGGACACCAGGAAACATAAAGCCTCCTGCTGTTCATTTTCAGCACAGCTCCCATTTCCCCCAGGTGAACCAGATCATCGTCCTCGGTCTCATGTGATGGTGCTGATGGAAGTGAAACTTCCTCCAATAAGTGAATGTGACTTTAATAATGAAGAAAAATAAAGCGAAATCAAGAGAGAAAGTTCAGAGTAACTGCCCACCAAATAGAAGCAACAGGTATTTACTGCGCACCGGTGACATCAACTGGGCACCAGAGAGACCTTCTGTCAGTTCCAGACTTTATGAGATGTGTTGTTAGGCGGTGTGTGTTGCCCAACTGCACCGCACCAAGGTTGTAGCAGTACTGACCCAGAAAACAGATGTGCTTTCGGATCTGGGGGTGCTGCACCGTCGGAGGCTAAGCCCGCATGCCAACCCCCCCAGGCTTTTCGCCACCAACCCCCACCTTCACCCCGCCCAGCCTGCAGGAGCTTGCTCCAGGGCCCCTTTCCTCTCCCTCTGCCTCCTCCCCTGCCCGCCGCCCCTCCCGGCCCGCCCGCCAGTCCCGGCTGGGTGGAGGAACACTGGCAGCCTGCCTCTTTACCAAAGGGCCGGAAGACTTAGTGCACGCGGCCACTGTATCCCGGGAGCAGCAGCGCCGTGGACTGGTGCGGGTTAGGTGGCCCCGCCATGGTTCTCCCGGGTGCGACCGCCGGCCCGGGTCGACCCCGCACGGGGCGCTGAGTTCGAGCCCGCGGTGAGCCCTGGCTGTCGGGGCGCCGGGCACCATGCGTCCGCACCTGCTGCTGCGGCGGGCGGTACTGCTGCTGTCTCTGACCTGCGCGGCATACTCCGTGAGTACCAAGCCCTTCGACGGGCAGGGGGCAGCTCGCGGGTCCCATGTGGGATATGCGGGGAGGAGAGCCGCAGATCTTCCGCTGAAGAGTAGGAATTGTTATCTCCACCCCTTCCAAACAATACCCTCCAAACAGTTCCTTTCCAGAGGACCCCCTCCCCTTAAAAAAAAAAAAAAAAAAAAAAAGAACAAGTGTGCCGGGCAAGGGTAGTTCTAAGAGAAATCCCTTTGCCTTCAAGGGTAAAGCCTCTAAGGAAATGTGGAGCACTGTTCCCGTCGTGCCAGTAGTGTGCCGGGCACTTTGCCTCCATTATTGCATTGAAACTGCATGATTGCCTTTGGAAGCTGCAGGCCCAGAGAGGCTGAAAATCTTGCCCAGGGAAATGAGGGGAACCTATATCCATTGACATTTCCTCTCTGCCTCCTCTGTCTCTGTTTCTGTCTGTCTGTCTGTCTGTCTGTCTGTCTGTCTCTCTCTCACGTACACGTACACACCCACACCCACAATCACTGCAGGCTGGAAACCTCAGAAAGACCACAGCTTCCTTGTCTGTGGTAAGACAGTTCACAGCTCCCTCCCACCTCTGCTGTGGGATTTGGCTCCCTAAGGTCTGCATGTCTGGAGACTCATGGGGATAGCTGCTCTCTACAAACTAGATCCAGAAAGGAACTGAAAGAGAAGACAGCAGAGTGCCTGGCTTGTTTTTCTTTCCCACAGAAACTCCTGAGAATCTTAGCTTCCCTCTCTGGGTTTTGTGAATGAGATTGGCTACACCCAGTGGCTAGATGGGAAGGATTTGGGGAGGTGGAGGGTGGGGGTACGATTTCAGAATCATTTCTTCCCACAAGCATTTCACACTGACCCCCAAAGCCCAAAAGTGCCTCAGGAAAAAATACTTGGGGACCCAATCTTGAATCTCCAGTCTATCCTGGGCAAACCCCTCCTCCTGTAATTCTCTCCTCTTGGATTATAAGAACCTCTGCTCCCCAAGCTGATGGGAGTATTAACTCTCACAAGATGCCCATCGCCCTAGCAGTTCTATGATATTTCAGCAACTGTAGTTTTGAAGAACAGAATTTGCTCCCTGCTCCCCTATCACTTTGAACCTGCTTCTCAGTGGTATTGCTGGTGTTAAAGGTGCTAAGGCAACTGCACCCACCAATTTTCTGAATTCCCAGTTTGTGGAAATGCTACCTGGACCATTGAGGGCAATTAAAAGCTGAATACACACTATTTATAATTGCAAGGACTGGAAACAACCCAAATGTCCCAAAAAGGATGAATGGATGTATATATATATTCCATTATATGTTCCATATATATATAATGGAATATTACTCATCAATTAAAAATGACAAACTTGATGAATTTGAAATAACATGGATGGACCTAGACAAAATCACATTAGCAGAAACAAGTCAGAAAGAAAAGACAGAAACCAAATGGTTTCACTAATATATGGGATATTGGAAAAATAAGCAAAAGACCAGGAGGAGAAGTCAAAACAAGCTAACAACCAAACTAAAATACACAACTGGGGGGGGGAGGGGATGGGTGGGAGTGGTCAAGGAGGGGAGGTAGTGGGTGAACCCTGGAGAATACAAAGACGTGAATACAAAGATGTGGGGAAAAAAAGAAAGCTAAATACAGCTGCAAGGTGTGTCCAAGGATTGGAAGAAACAAGAGCTCCCTCTTTGTGATCCTCCCAGCCTCCTTATCAAGTATTTGCAATAACCTGAGGTGGCCAGAAGAAATTAATAGAGAGCTGGACTTCAGGATTGAGGTTAAACCTACACTATACTCTCAAGGAAACCCCCAATTATCTCAGGAATAAGTAGAGAAGGTGAAAGGCCACGTGGAGTGCAAATCTTCAGTGTGCCTAGGAAAAGGCTTCACTTTGTGCTGGTCCAACCCCCTCAATCTATACAGGAGCAGATTGAGACGCATAGAGAGCAGGAAACTAGCCCAAATCAGCAAGTGAGTGCTAGATGTCCTCATTCCCAAGCATCCATGACTCTTCGCCCTGCCCTGGTCTTTGCATGTCCTGTTCATAAACTCACATGTGCAGTATGACACAGTTTCTTGTGCATAAATCTGGGTCCCCCGGTTATTTTAAGGGCATAGAAGACATGTGGTTTCACAGACATGTGGCTTCACATGCATTGGCAGGATCTCCTTTAATAAATAGGAGTGGAACTGCCCTACTGTGGCTGCTGTATTTCCCAGACTATGAAACCCCATTTTTCTTGTTTGTCAGACTCTGTGGTCATTTGATGTCTGTGGACATTTGATTTTGAAATGTAAGGGAATTCAAGCAATTTTTATTTGTTTGGGGCTCCCCCTTGAGGGATTTCATAGGTATCTTCCTAAGAGGTGATGGGAGGCTTTAAGGACAATTTGGTTTTTACTATTCCCACCTGCCATTGCACACAGAGCGGAATGAGCAGGGGCTGTTGCAACTGGAAGCCAAAAAGTGATGATGGCTCATGGGGTCAGTTTTCTGAGATCTTCACAGGAAACACTGATCATCTGCCTTTGTTACTCCCACCCCCATGGGTGAGCTTTACACAAGGCTTTTACACAAAGGCTTTTACCTGGAGCAACATTGTATTTATTACTACACCCTCTTTTCCCAATATACACACTTTAGACTTGAGCAGTGAGACCTCCTTTGGTTCATTCTCCATCCCTATAATACCGCAGAGTAAGAGATGCTCGGTGAGTGTGTTGTTGAATGAATGAATGAATGAATGAATGAATGAATGAATGAAATGATGATAACATTCACAGGGAGTGATTTAAGCTGTGGTGATCTGATAGAGCAACAAGCAATGACAAATGGCATCTTGAAAGCAATCAGTGCTTATTAATTTGTATATAAAGGTGTTAAGCAGATGGGAAAGTCATTCAAGGTAGAGCTTTTAAATCCAAGACATCTGGCAAACTCCCAACTTGTTAGCCTTAGTGAGTGAAAGAGGGTGAGGGTGTCCCCATTCTCCCTACCTTACCACCTTACTACCTTACTGGTAGGTCAAGGGAGGGCACAGCTGTCTTCCTGCCCACCTCAAACCTTCAAACTTAACTTTGACACTATAATCTTGAATGTTATATCTGGGTTCTTGACAATGGGGGCAGAGTGGTGCAGGAGGAGTGCTGTTCTCTCTCTTGGTATTGGAGAAAATATTAAGCTAGGAGCAATGGGGACAGGGTAGAGAGAGGGGAACCAGGTAATTCTTTGTTATGGGGGACTTTCCCATGCATTGTATAATGTCCAGTAGCAACCCTGGCCTAGACCCATCAGCAGCATCTCTTCAAGCTGTGACAATAAAAATGTGGTGCGGCATGGCCACACATCCTTGGGGAGGAAGGATTGATTTCCCTGGTTGAGAATCTCTGCCTTAAATATTGTCGTGTTTCAGGAACATGCATGAACAGGACTAATGGGTTCATTGCATTGGGTTGAACCAATTAGTTGGATTCAAGACAGTGGGGCTGCTGACAGGGAAACTGAGGAATCTGAGCTGGGGGATGAAGCAGAAAGACCTGAATGAAAACCCTTCCCAACCAAAGACTTGTGCAGGGAATGAGTTTCTTGATCTTCCCCACCCTCCCTTCCTACTTTTCCTCTCCTCATTCTGTCCCTCCTCAGTTCATGGCTCAGAAACATAAAAACTCCAAACAGGGGGTCAGGATCCTGGTGGTCCCCTTGCTGTATGCACCTGGATCCAGAGGCTGACAGGCTCATGATGACTTAGTGAGCAGAATTTTTTAAGGCCTGCAAAACTCACCTGAGGAACTGGCTGTTGATAACTTCAGAGCATCACTAGGTTTTTGTGTACTTGAAAAATCATGTTCCAATTTTCTGAGCAAATATTTTTGAATTTATTAGAAATTTTTACCATCCTTAAAAATAATGTGAATGCTGAAAACAATGGTGGTGATGATAATAATGGGAGGAACTTTACTTTCTGAGCACTTATTTTACACCAAACACTGCATATTTCTTCCTGGTACTGATTTAATTCTCACATCAACTAGTATTGCCTCCATAATGCAGATATGGAAACTGAGGCCATTTGTCTGCAGTGACCCAGTGGATCATGGCAGCAAAAGCACTCAAGCCAAATATTGTTCTTATGAGCTCATGGCTGTTTTCATACATAGACCTGCTCTGGTTTCTGGTGCCCATGGGTTGTCATAAAATTCTCTCCTAAACTTCAAAATGATATTAATTTCAATCTAACCTAATTCCTTCATAAAACAAATATTGATTTATACTGTTATTTTGAGGGAGCCAGAGATGACATGAGGTCACAAAATCAAACAAGCAGAAGATATACTTGGCTTTGACTTCTCCTTCTGGATTCCCAAATGAGCTCCCCTCCCTCCGCCTTGTCCCCATTCTCCCTACCTTACCATTTACTGGTAGGCCAAGGGAGGGCACAGCTGTCTTCCTGCCCACTTTGTTGAAACTGAGAATTAGGACCCCCTCCAGTGATGCTGGTTTGGTCCCTATTTCCCTGCAACTTGATTCGTCTTACCACTGACCTTCCTGTGGGCTCTGGGACAACCGTAGGCCAAGGTAAGACCCACAACACTCAGATCCTATCTGCCTGCTTACATTACAAACAGAGGACTACTTAGCGTTTGTGTGGACTCAAGAAAGTAAGACTATCATGGGGCCCATCTTACCTCAACAATCTGATTCCACGGGGTATCTGGGGACAGGACCTCGCTAGTTGAGGCTGGAGTACCAGCCAGGGCAACCAGGATTTTCCTAAATTTTCTAGAGCCTTCTCCATAATTCCTATGGTCCAACAGCAGTGCCCTCACCTCTGACTCTCAGGAGTGTTCCTGAAGGTCACATGACTTCTTGTGACCATCCTGCCCTTGCTACCTCGCCTTTCATTTTCAGAAGACAGGTTTGCCCTCATATCCAAAAAGCAGGCCTGCCTGGAGAAACTTTCTGAGATGAGTCTAATCCTACCTTGTTGTTGCTTTCCCCTGCCTGTCCCAGAACCTAGGGCTGCCTTTCCCAAACACTATAGACTGGGCGACTTAAACAGGCATTGATTTTCTCCCAGGCTGGAGGCTGGAAGTCTTAGGTCAAGGGCCAGTAAGCTTGGGTTCTGGTGAGTGCTCTCTTCCTGATTTGCTGATGGTCTCTTTGTCCTCATATGTCCTTCTGTCTGAGTGTGTGTGTGTGTGTGTGTGTGGAGAGAGAGAGAAAGAGAGAGAGAGAGAGAGAGAAAGAGAGTGAGAAGGAAAACCGATTCGTCTTATAAGGATACTGATCATATCAGACAATGGCCCCACATTTACTACTTCATTTAACACTACTTGCTTCTTATATAGACCTTATACCCCAATACAGTCACACCAGGTTAGGGCCTCAATTACAATTACAGATTTTCGGGAGGAAGAAGTGGGAGGTGAACAAACATTTGGTACATAACACTATGGGAGTAGAAGAGAGACCCTGCTTCCACTGGTGATCAGTCCCTACCTTTTATTCCCTGTACCCATCCCTGCCATTTTAAGGGGACATGATGGCAGCCATCTCACCCAGTCTTTATTGTCTTCTTCTTGATTGGCTTTTTTCCATTGAGTCAGCATGCCCATATGTCCTGCTCAGGCAGTATTTCCCTCTGCACTCTGGATGTCTGGCTGTTGTTCCATCTCCATCCCTTGATGACCAGGGGATGTGTCTCCCACTACTGCCTCCACTTTCACTCGTATTTCAACCAACTGCAAGCTGGTTCCCACCACCAGCGCCACCCCACTGCTCTGAAGTCCATCTTCTTAGTCACCTTTATTTTGACATACTCACTAGATACTTTTCAGTTCTAGTCCTTATCACCCCGATAGGGTTATAAGTCCAAGGAGTTACAGAGGTCACATGATTTGTGGGTGAGACTGGATGTTATGAATAATGATGCTGAGATAATGGGCATATATCTTGGGCAAAGTAGGCAGGCAGTATAGCCTGGAGCTGAGACACCTCCCCTTCACTGTCCCTCAGCTTCTGCTTTTTCACAGGTTCCTGCTTCCCATCCTTGCCTGTCCTGCTGCTTCTTCCTCAAGCTCATCTCAGCTCTACAAAGTCACTTCCCCCGGCTCTCTTTGTGCTTACCTGTTTTACTCTGCTCACTCTTGCTATGTGATCTTCTCTGGTGACCCTATCATGTCATAAACCCAACCTCCCAAGTTTATCTCACCTTGCATTCAAGCTTTTCCCCTTTACTTTTCTGTGTGTGTGTTCTTGAAACTTTTGAGGCACCCAAATCAGACTGCTGGGATCCCCTTTGTCACTTGCCCTTGAGCACCAGTCATCCTATTAACCTCCTAAAGAGCCACTCATCTCTCTGAAGATTCCACTATCAGCAGTTTTTTGTATCAGGAGTTGGCAACTAAAATAAAATATAACAAAAGATGCTCTTCTCACCATTATCATTTAGGAAAATAGCAGGGGTTTGGGAGCTCTGTGGCAGGAATGAGAGACAAAGGTCAGACACATATTTCTTATTATATCACACTATCATGTTAGGACATCTGGTTTAAAATGGTGAATTAACCACATGTTTACTTACTCTGCCCTTGTAAACCCCCTTAAAACAACAGCAAAGTAATTGAAAATGTATAAATTCACAAAGTCAAAAAGAACACAATATAAGATAATAATAATAAAATAATATAATAATATAATAATAAAAGTTGAGATTTCAAAAAAATCTTTGGGAAATGGAAAATAAAGGAAGTAATGGTAACAGTAAGGGGAAAATAACCTAGATGTCAATAGTGGTGGGAGGGGACATGATGGCTCAGCACCTTGGAAAGCCCTCAAATGCAGAGAAAAAACACTCCACAGATCCTGACAGGGCATCCTGCTTAGCTTACAGGCAAGGCCAGTCAGCAAAGCTCAGGACCACCCTGAACACTTAGGTGCCTTCAACTCAAATGTGACACCAAAAAAGGCCTTTAGTGTGGCAAAAAGGAACGAAGAAACAGACAGTACAAGAGGAGAGTCTTACAGCTCACAACTAGAGTTAATATTGTGCAATAAATATTGTATAAAGGGTCCCACAGTCAAGAAAAGTAAATGTGGAAAAGAGGATCCCATAGAAAAGGGCTCATTGGAGAATATAAGACTTCTGGGAGTTTTACAGTGTTTATAGAGCACTCAGTAGAAAACTCCATGGATAATGTCAAGGAAAAATGCCAGAGAGAAGAGAGAGAGAAAGAGAGAAAGGTGGAAGAATAGTAGAGAAAGGTGAACAAAAATTGCAGGATTCCTTTTTGTGATCAACTAGTGTGAAATCAAGAAGACTAAATAGAGAAGATAAAAGAAGTAGATAATGAAATAAATAACTTAATATTTTTAATTCCCAGAAATGAAGAACACAATCTTTAGATAAAAATGTCCTTTTGAGTGCCTAACTAGTAAGTAAAAAATGAGTCATTTTCTCAAAGAAATTTAAAACATTGAACAATAAATAAAATGTCTATTTCTAGAGTGAAAACAAAAAAGTCATATACACAAGATTTGGAACCAGAATTGAATTTCTAATCACCAACCTAGGGAGAGAAAAAGAGAGATGCCTTCCAAATTTGGAAGGAAAATAATTTCCCACCTAGAATTCCCTACCCAAATTATTAGTTAATCAAATTAATAAAAGTGTTTGCTTTTACAATGATTTTAAAAATTATCTCCTATGTACACTTTCTGGGAAAATATTGTTAGGAAATGTATTTCTGCAAAACAGATAAGTAAAACAAGGAAAAGACATCTGGAATCTGAGAAAGGAGCCTTAGGTTATATGGGCAGGGAGGGGATGCCTGAGAACACAGCAGAGATGGGAATTGGAGGAAGAAGACTGGAGAGAAAGGTCTCCAGAGGTAAAACAAACAGACCTGTTGATAGATGTTTAGGAGAGCTATGACAGCACTTGAAAAAATTAACCATATGTACATAGAAAATTAATCAAATGAAAAAGCAAAGTAGTCATTGACCTCAGGAAAACAAAATGTACAAGAAGAGACATAATCATTTTACTTGGCTAGACTCAGGGCTGAACAATATTTCATAGTCAAAATAAGTCATTTTATAATACAGATCTTTTTATTTAACTAAAATAAAAAGATTATTAAAATATTATTAAAGAAAAGATTATTAAA
>PVHY01002724.1:0-120710 GCA_004024945.1 Uropsilus gracilis | reverse complement strand
AAAAAAAAACAAAAAAAAAAAAAAAAAAAAAAAAAAGAAGAAGAAATAAATAACCTAGAAACCAAAAAGGTCAACCTAGAACCCAGAGGACCGAGAAGATCAACAAAACCAAAATCTGGTTCTTTGAAAAAATAAATAAAATTGATAAGCACCTTGCAAAGTTCACAAAGGAAAGAAGAGAGACAATTCAAATAAACAGAATTACAAATGAAAGAGGATAAATTACAACAGATACTAAAGAAAATCAAAGGTTAATAAGAGATTACTGTGAACATCTATATGAAAATAAATATAACAACCTGGATGAGATGGACAGATTCTTAGAAAGATAAAACTATCCAAAATTGAACAAAGAAGATATAGAGAACTTTAAACCAATCACAAGCAGCAAAATTGAAGCAGCCATCAAAACTGTGCCTAAGAACAAGAGCTCAGGACCTGATGGCTTTACAAATGAATTCTACCAGACATTCAAAGATGAAATAATGCCTGCATTTATAAAGCCTTTCCCAAAAAAAATGAAAAAGAAGGAAAACTGCCAAGCACATTCTATGAAGCAAACATCACACACATACCAAAACCAAATAAGGACAGCTCCAATTAAAAAAAAAACAAAAACAAAAAAACTATAGACCAATTTCCCTAATGAGCATGGACACAAAAATTTTAAACAAAATCCTGGCAAATCAAACCCAACAATGCATAAAGAACATTACTTAACATGACCAAGTGGGATTTATCCCAGGGGCACAAGGATGGTTCAGCATCTAGAAATCAATTAACATAATACACCACATCAACAAAGAGAAAAACAAAAACCACATGATCATATCAATACACACTGAGAAAGCATTCAACAAAGTCCAACATCCATTCATGATAAAAACCCTTGAAAAATTAGAGATTAAAGGAACTTACCTCAACATAATAAAAGCCATCTATGTCAAACCAATGGCAAACATCATCCTAAATGGGAAAAAACTAAAATCAAACCAATTAAGATCTGGAACCAGGCAAGGATGCTCTCTCTCCCCACTACTATTTGACATTTTACCGGAAGTTCTAGCTAGGGCAATAAGGCAAGAGAAAGACATAAAAGAGAAACAATAGGAAAAGAGGACCTGAAGCTATCATTATATGCTGATGATATGATACTAAATGTAGATAACCACAAAAATTCACAGAAAATTACTTGAAATAACAAACCAGTTCAGTAATGTAGCTGGATACAAAATCAACACAGAGAAGTTGGTAGCTTTCCTATACACAAAAAGCCAAATAGAAGAAGAAGAAATCAGAAAAAACCATCACATTTACCATTGCATCAAAAAAAAAATTAAATACCTGGGAATAAAACTAACAAAACACATGAAAGAACTCTACAAAGAAAACTTCAAAACACTGCTAAAAGAGATTGAAGACATAAGGAAATGGAAAGACATTCCCTGCTCATGGACTGGAAGAATTAATATCACCAAAATGGCCATCCTACCGAAAGCAATCTACAGAATTAATGCACTCCCAATAACAATCCAAGTAGCATTCTTTAAAAAAGGTGGAACAAAAATTACAGAGATTCATATGGAATAACAATAGACCTCAAATATAAAAAAACCTCCTGACCAGAAAAAAAGAGAACGGAGGCATTACAATTCCAAACTTCAAACTATCCTACAAATCCATAATAATTAAAAGAGCTTGGTACTGGTACAACAGCACAAATGAATAATTAAAGCAGCTTGGTACTGGTACAACAGTCCAGTACCATCAAACCAAGAGAAGAGAATTGAATGTCCTAAAATAAAAACCACACATATATAGTCAACTAATCTTTGACAAAAGAGTGAAAAACTTACATTAAACAAAGATAGCATCTTCAATAAATGGTGCATGGAAAATTGGGCTAAGACATGCAAAAAAAATGGACCAAGACAACTCCCTTACACCATGCACAAAAATCAATTCAAAATGGATAAAAGAATTAAATGTCAGACCTGAAACCATAACATACATAGAGGAAAACTTGGGCAAAACCCAGCATGAATTACAATTCAGACATCCCGTTCCGGACACATCTACAGAAGGCAAAAAAAATGAAGGAAAGCATAAACAGATGGGGTTACATCAAACTAAACTGTACAGCAAAAGGGACAACAGTGAAAAAACAATAAGAAGCCCAACCAAAGGTGAAAAAAAATTTTCCCTCCACAAGAGTGTCAAGGGTTTAATAATGAAGATCCACAAGGAACTCACACAATTAAACCAGAGCAAAAGAAGCCCAATCAAAAAACGGGGAGAAGAACTAAAAATATACTTTTCCAAAGAGGAAATACAAATGGCCAACAGGCACATGAAAGATTGCTCAACGTCACTATCAATAAGTAATATGCAAATCAAAACCTCAATGAGATAGCACCTTACACCAGTAAGAATGGCCCACAATCAAAGAACGGGCAACAATAAATACTGACGAGAATGTGGAGAGAAAGGAACACTCTTACACTGCTGGTGGGAATGTAAGCTGGTCCAACTACTATGGAAAGCTGTGTGGAGGACCTTCAAATTAATGAAAATGGAACTACCATTTGACCCAGCAATTGCTCTCTTGGGAATCTACCCAAAAGAGACCTCAATGTAGGTACAAAGGGACACCTGTGCTTGGATGTTTACTGCAGCACTATTTATAATTGCAAGGTCTTGGAAGCAACCTAAATGCCCCAAAACATATGACTGAATGAAAAAGATGTGGTACATATACACAATGGAATATTACTCATCAATTAAAAATGACATATCTGATGATTTTATGATAACATGGATGTACTTAGAGGAAATCATATTAGCAGAAACAAGTCAAAAAGAAAAAGACAGAAACCAAATGGTTTCACTAATATATGGGATATAGGAAAAAAATTAACAAAAGCCTTGAGGAAAAGTCAAAACAAGCTAACCACCAAACTGAAGCACACAACTTGGGGCAGGGGGGGAAAGTGGGGGAATGGTCAGGGAGGGTGGAGGGGGTGAACCCCTCGTATTACAAAGATGTGAAATCCATATATAAATAAATTCTAGAAAATGAAAAAGGAAGTACAAATAAAAATTATGATCCCCTCCTGGGCCTTAGAACACTAGCTAGGGAGTTAAATTAGCTTAACAATGTTGATCAAACCCTACTTAAGATTTGCAATATAGAAATAAAACAGGGATTAACCCTCTATCTGGTTTCAGGTCATTCTTAACCTCTAATCCTTGCAGACACAGGTAATGGTGATGCTTAAGTTTTATCAACAAACAACACTACCCACCTTGGGGTCCAGGCTTCATAAGATCCATTGCCCATCTTCAGAGATACAAAGAAAACAACTTGCCACTGTAGTCACAGGGTCTTAGTTCTGTTATAAAAATGTTTAAAGATGATAATTCCTTGACAGACCCAGAAACCCTAGATCATTTGAGGGACCTCAAAATAAGAGTAATTTACCAAAAGTTGCAGGTAGTCTTAGGATCAGAACTTGGTATGGTCCTGAACCTTAAAAGGCCATTAAGTGCTCAATCTATGATTCATTATGAAAAGTTTCAGCAAAGCAAAATTTCAAAAACAAAATCAGTATGGTTATATTTTGTTCTTGCTGTGCTTAGGCAAAAATACCGGCTGTGCTTATAGGGACTTGATTTAACTTGCAAAGGAGTTAATTTTACTGTAGCTATTTGGTAAAATTGGAGCAAAGATAAAGAGAAAAATGTTTCTGTAACATATCTTATTTTTGGGCATCAGAATCTAGTCCTCTTAATTATTTTGAGGTTTTTGCTCCTTACTGCTGAAGAAGACTTGATCCTGAATTTTCTTATATTGAACTTTTCAAACTAATATTTCCAAGTTTTCTCATAATCATTCTTGCTTGCATTAATTATAATTAAGATTGTCTTTCCCTGAAATCTTTTAAGTTATAGGTGGATACATTTCTCAGCTTCAGAGAGTTCACCAATATGGCTGTGCGTGGGCAATCCTTGTGATTATTGATGCATTCTTAAACGCTTTATGACATCGGTCTGCCAACAAGGAAACCCCTGCCTACCTTCACTCTATCTGAAGATATATCAAGTATTATTGAGGTTCCTGAAGATTTACTGGAAGCTACATTTGATATTTATTTGTAAACATAAAACCTTTATTTGTAAACATAAAACATAAAACCTCTTTAAAAAGGTTTCTCGCAGGGTGACCCAATCTCCTTTATTTTCTTTCAATGATATGGTAAAACTTAAATCTGCATACACCCATATTGAACTACCATTCTTTCCTCAAACTCACTATCCTATTTAAAATGTCATCTAAATCTAGTGAGAGAGCTATTCAGTTATTCTGGGACTCTTATCAATCTATCTGGTGTTTATTTACCAGTCTGGAAGAAATCAGAAGGGTAAGTGATGATTCCCTTTGCACCCTGACAAATGTTTATTACCTTTTCCAATTTTGATAAAGAATTCTGGATGTTGGAAAGCAATTCCATTGCCGCAAAAACTTGAGTATTTTTGCTGTGTATCATGAAGAGTTTGAGTATGGAATTCATTTGAAAATTTGCATTTCCCTAGCAGTCTATAACTCAATGCTTGCACAGACCTTTGTACTTAAGGAATTCAGTCCAGGACACCTACTGTATTTGTACTGGAGGGCTTCTCCTTATCTTGATTGTCCCATTTAGTTGTTCAAGTTCCTCAAAGGAATGGGTTGACTTTTATCTCTGAGTTGCAGGCAGAAACTGAAAGTGGTAGCTTTAGAAATAAGGAGTTTGGCAAAAAAAGCAACTGCCAGGGGTAAAGAAACTCAGAATATTTGAACACTGTGTTTTGACAATGGCTCGAACTGTCATGGCACACTGATTAGGAAACATTGCCAAGATCATACACTTTCAATGAACCCATGATAAAACTGACTTGTCAAACTCTGCTTAGTAGGAATAGGTAAATTGCTCTAAGGTTTCTTTTTTTGAAAGGATGAATAACAATTATCATTTAACTCACTTTCTCAGATTTTACAGTTTTATAGACAAGGATGATAAACAGCAGGAATTAGCACCTCAATAGTGCTCACACATTGAAAACACTTAGCAGACACTAAGTAGAACCTTGGGATTCAGGGAATGTGCAGAATCTCTGCTTCTATTAAGCTGCATACTACAAGGATTTGTTTCTTGTGATCTGTCCAATAACTCTCCTTGAATATTTAACAGTTTTCTCAGTTTATAAGACAGATTATCATTAATGGCATTGATTCATTTTGTAACTGGTTTTCTTAGGTTGATAATCAATTTTTCAGGACACTCAACATTCTTGTTGGAGGGTAACTGCCATTAACATAGCTGATGCTATGCATTGATAATTGCTAGGAAAAAGGAGTTACTTCCTTGTTGTTTTAGAATTGTAAATTTCAAGATGAGAATTCATAGTTTTCTTTCAGAAGGATAGAATGGAAGGAGGAAGAAAAACAAAGCTTTTGTGATAAGAGATGATTGACAAAAGTCCCTCCAAGAAAGGGAAGGAAGGCAAGAAAAAAAGATGTAAAAAATGTTTAGAAGAAGAAGAAAGGATTCAGCCATTTCGGAGGAGCATGGGGGCCCAGCCGTGTGGTTTAGGCTGACTGGGGCCCATGACCTTTTGCCCGGGTTGGTGAACACAACAGCCTTAACATGCATAAGCTGATGATGTGTGCTGAATGAGTTTAAAGTGTTTAGAGATTTGAACTTTGTTAGAGTTTGTTTTACCTTGCTTGACTCAGATACTTTTGGAGAGGCCATGAATGAGGCCTGAGGAAATGGACCTGATGTTGGCTCTTCTGTCTTGGAGTTTTTCTACTGCCTAAAGTTGAGAAGAATGCTGAAAGAATACCACATGCTGGATCTTGTGTTTGGAAGGAGCCAGAACAAACACCAAAAGAGAAAACAAAACATGCCGTTTTAGAACACCTGCTTGTGGACTTTAATTGGACAATAAGTGAGGTGACCAGAAACTAAAAAGACAATTTGGATGTGTGTTGTGGTAACTGTTTTTTTTTTTTTTTTTTTTTTTAATGTTTACCTTATAACATGTAATGGGATAACTGGGGTTTTATATACTTATTTTGTAGTACATATTTAGGTATAGTTTGATCACTTTAAGAATTTGATCTGGCTTTGAAATTGCATAGAGTTGTGGGTTGTAATGAACCCTTAAAGAGACAGGTTTAAAAAATTTTTTTCTTCTTTAGTTTGAGAGAGGGCCTTGAGGTAAGCAAGCAGCAGCTATCTATGACAAAGGTAACTAGTGTGTTAGCTTAAGATTTGATAAGGGCTTTTGTCCCTTTTGTATCAGATTGAAAGGTATTTTTTTCTGATCTGGGAAAAGCTGAGAAAATAATTTTTAGTAAAAAGCCTGCCCTCTTCCCCAATAACATTCTGACAATATTTATTAAGAACTAAACTAGAATAGGGGAAAATAATTTCAAATGGGAGTTGGTTAAGTGCACTGTCTTGTTCGCATTTTTTGGAATTCCCATCTTCAGAAACTGTTGCTCTTACAAGACCTTGCTCTTATAAATAAGCTGCCTTTCTTTCATAGATCCCTTGACACAATATTCACCAATATAGATACATTTAAAGATGGACGTAAGACTGAGATGAACTTCAATTTGAAGGCACATGTGATTCCATCAAATAAAATATCGATGCAGTCTATGCATTGGTACTAAGAAAGCATCTATCTTTTTTTCTTTACATATTGTTACAGAACAGTGATTATTTGTATAAGACAGCCTTTGAATTGTTGTTGGAATACTGATGCACCCCTGTGCCCTTGGGAGAGATCAGCTGGGCCTCCCAAGTCAATGCAAACCTCTAAACTACCCCCTTCTCTCCAGACCCCCTTCTTGGACCAGCCGTGCAGCATAGCACAAACTTTTCACCTCACATCCGAGCTGGATGCTGGGCATAGTGCCATACTCTGAACGCCGTCCCTAACATACTAAATAAAGATGTTGCTGACAAGAGGGAGGAAGAAAGTGGTTATTGGGGGGAAAGCCACCAAAAAGAAATGAGGCATGTAAGCTCATTCATTCATTGGAACTGACACAGAACCCATTTTCCCTGTTCGGCAATAAGCCTTCACCCCTACCTGGATGAGAGAGAGAGCCCCCATCCTCAGCAGTGATGAGACTCTGCCACACCCTTCCAGCAGTGACAGGGATCTGCCATACCTTTCCAGTTCCTGTAACTATAATTCCACTTCTCAACATTGATTGGAAACTTGACTTTCTCCTTCTCCCTTCATCTTGCTAGTACTTAAAATTCTATTTTCTTCTCTTTTGATGCACCAAAAACCATGTTTGCATTTGAGACTGTGGGAAGCCAGAACCAAATGTGGTGAGAGAAATTCTGATCTGATGACTTTTTTGAAGCCCTATGCCTGGTGAAAATATCCTTACAAAATTATTTTCCAGTATTCCAAGCATGTCTGAATTATGAACATTTTCTAGAATTTCATGATTCAGCATAAGCATCTTGAAACGTGTAATTTGTTTATATGATTAATCTTCAGCATAAAGCTGAATATTTCTTTTAAAACTTATGACATTTTGTGAACATAAGATTGTTTTATTATGACTATAATAAGTAACGATGTTACAAGACACCTAGCTGAGATAGTATCATAGTAACCAGTTAAAATATATTGTGTGAAAAACCAAAGTTTACCTCATTAAGATTGATGTTTCAATTAAGTTTATATATATATATATATTAAGTTTATATATATTAAGTTTATATATATATATATATAAACTTAATATATATAAACTTAATATATATATATATAACTTAATATATATAAACTTAATATATATATATATATATATATATATATATATATGTCACACAATTGGGAATTTGAACCCAGTTGTCTGATCCACAGAATATACTTATCAATTGTGTTCTTATTGCTCCTCAACAAAAAAGAGACAGGTCAGTCCAATAACAAAAAACAAACTGTTATTTTTATAAAATTAACAACACAGATGAAGAAGGAAAATGACTCAAAGATTAATTAATAGACCAAAGCTGCTATTATTTTAGTCCCATTAATATAAGGATTATATGAATGAGCCATCAACTACCCTCAGATATGTTTTAGTTTGTCACAAGGAAAAGAGAGAAATACACTGGGCATTTGCTTTGTTAGTGCCAATCTAAAAATAAAGAGAAAAGGGAGAGACAGTCAAAAGTTTTGGGGAGATAAAGAATTGCAATTTGAGAAGCACAGATCTAGACAGAAACCCTAGTGGTGTCCCAATGAGAACCTAAATTCAGGTTGTTTAGAGAGAGAAAAGATGGATGAGATCATAGATTTTGTAATAGTCAGGTGATGTCATGACAAAGTAAAATGTTCAGGTGGAAGAATCACAAGTTAAAAGTCAGTATAAGCTCACTTTTATCAATCCTTACAAACAGGTTATTCTCATTCTTGCTGACTTCTTATGACACTGGCAGTTAAGTCTATTCTGTCAGACATTTCCTTTGATAAGACTGCCAGCTCCATTTTTAAATGTCACTTTTCACACACAGTAGGTTGTTTCAGAACAAACAAAATTGAAGGATGGAAATTCTAGTAAGGTAAATGCAGTCTGAATGCAAGAATACAAAACAAAGCAAACACTTCCTACACATAAACCTTACCCTAAATGTCAAAGTTGAAGGAGAGACAAACCTGTGTTAGCAATATTAAAAATAATTTAGTGCAACTTTTCTAACTGAAGAGAAATGTAAAAGTTCTTCCTTTGGATTTTATGATCTCTATCTTTATTGATAAAATTTGAACTTCATGTTATGTGCTTTTTGATAAAAAATATATTACCAATAAAATAACTTTATTTTTGTTTTTAAATGAAACCATATTGCTATAATAACAAAATTAGATCATTAAGATCTGATGGTATAATTTATATCAAGATTTCACAACAGTTCACAAAGAGTATTGCTTGAGGTATACATTACTTGTGAAGGTGTCTTCAGTGCTTTTCTAATCAATTTTCATCCGGTAATTCTTCTGGTATCACAAACATATGTTTTTATAAAGTTTGGCATTCTTAGGAAAAGGAATGACAATGATTAAAATTATTTTTCTAGTATTTTCTTACTTTTTAATTTTCTTTTATTTTTGCTTTTCCATTTTATTTTTCCAATATTTAATTTTTTGAGGTTTCTTCAGGTTGTCGCATGTATACAGTTCATTCCTTTTTATTATCCAATGATATGCTTATAACACATTTTGTTTTATCTATACCGCATTTATCAATTTCTGTTGATGGCATCCATTGTTTCTAGCTTTTGACTGCTATCAATAGTACTGCTGTGGGATTCTTGAAAAAATATCTATGTCTGGGTAAATTTCAATAATTTATAGGAGAGGAAAAATAATTCTCCTGTTGGGGTTTAGATGATGGGATTCAGTGTGTAGGGTTCTTGGGTCTTTCTGGGAAAGAATTCAACAGATGTTCCATTCATCAGCACACAGCAAGTTTATTACAAAGGAGAATAAAGAAAGAGGGACACCTGCATAGACACAAGCAAGCAGTCTTGAAGAACAAGAGCTCTCCGTTTTTTAAAAATTGTTTTGTGCCATATATTGTGCACAGGATAGACCTTGTTCACAGGATAGAAGCCCCAAACTACCCATTATTTTCAGCCTGAAATAACCAAGAGTGAAATCTGAAAGTAAATAAGTGTCGAATAGGATGCATAACTTTACCAGATTATGAGACTTCTCTCCCTAAAACTTTCTTTACTTTTTATTACTAAAGTTTTTTTTAACTATCAGAATATTAAAATATGGAATGTCAAGGATCGTTTTATGCCTTATTTGACTAAAATTAGAGTGTAAAATTGGATGATTTAGTTTTTATTAATTATAGTGGATAATGTCAGTTTTCACCAATACTCATAGTAATATCAAATGTTAATATTGTGGGGGAAAAAGGTATTTGATATATAAGAAGTTTTTGTACTACTTTTATAGCTCATCTGCAAGTATAACTTTATTTGAAAAATAAAAAGATTACTTAAAAAACGAATCTCCTATGAACAAAAAAAAAAAACAACAAAACTTGCATGTTAATAATCACTCTAAATGTAAATAAACTGAATTCACCTATCAAGAGAAACATAGTGGGTGGCTGGAATATAAAGTACAACCCAAAATTCTATTGACTATAAGCAGACCCATATTAGCTCTAAAGATAAACAAAGACTGAAAGTGAATGGTTGGAAAGCAATACAAGCAAAAGAAAATAAAAGAAAAGGAGAGGTAGAAATATCAGATAAAATAATTCTTGAAGACTGAAATCATATCAATTATATTCTCTGATCACAACTGTATCAAAAAAGAAATCAACCACAAAAAAAGACAAAATACTGTAATATGTGGAGACTGAACAACACATTACTGAATGGCTATTGAATTACAGAGGAAATCAAGATGAAAATGAGAAACATCTAAAGACAAAATGAATATATGATTTACTAGAACCTATGGGATACAACAAAAACAACTTTAAAAGAAAGTATATAGCAAAGTAGGTCAAAATTAAGAAACAAGAAAGAGCTCAAATAAATATTATATATCCTTATACCTCAGGGACTAGATAATGATCAATGAAATGAAAGGCCAACAGGAGGAAGAAAATCAGAGAGGATATACATAAATGAAATAAAAGTAAAAATATATAGTTTAAAAGAAACCAATGAAACTAAAAGCTGGTTCTTTAAAAAATAATCAAAATTGAAATTTAACTAAATTCACTAAGAAATAAAGGTTAAAAAAAAAAAAAACCTCTAGTGAGTGGAAGACTAGAATATATTTTTCTGTTCATGTCTTTTTTTTTTTTTTTTTTGAGACTATGTCTCGCTATTTTTGTCTGTGGAGTCACAGGCTCATGTTGTCCAGGGTAACCACAGATTCAAGTCATCCTCAGCCTCATCTTCCCATGTAGCTGGGATTATGGGCATGCGCCACCACGCCCAGCTATATTTTTTTGGAACTAGGTCTCTCTGTGTTGCCCGGGGTGGGACTCGAACCTCAAACCATGGCCCCTGGTGTGGCTTCCTAGGCTGCCGCTTACAGGCATGCACCACCAGGCCCGGTCCTCTGTTCATGTCTTAAAGACACATGTGTGACATTTGGTGGGGAATTTGGGATAGCCAAATAATTCAACATTGTGTCAATTTCTTTTTCCTCAGAACAAAGCAAAATATGCTTTTTATCTTTAATTACGGGGAATGCACATGAAAAATCTGTTTCCTTGGACTACAATGATTGGAAAAGAAGGAACAGAGGTAAAGAATATACTTATTTTAACTTTCATATCCCAGTAAGAACAAAATGCTCTGAGCATTTAATCAGATTCTTTCATGCCAGTTATAATAGAAAATAGAAATCCTAAACTGCTTTGAAAGTATTCTCCATCAACTTGAACCTTCTAGCCTTGGCCATCAACTATACAAGACATCTCAGCTGACTCAGAAAGAAATTGCTTAAAAATAAAATAAAGGAGCTTTAGAACATTAACTATACTTGTTCATACTCAAGTTCCTACCATAAGTTATTTTAATTATCATTCTTTGTGAATAAGTTGGCTGATCTTCCAGTATATCAGCATTACAATGAACACATGCATTATGCTATTAGGCTTGTATGAAAAACTCAAATACTTTAAAAAGTATCTTTGAAGCAGGGCACGGTGGGGTGTTCCTGTAAGCGAGAGCTTATGGAGTCGCGTCGCAGTCTGGGGATCGCGGTTTGAGTCCTGCCTGAGGCAACACAGCGAGAACTAGTTCCAAAAAATAGCTGGGCATGGTGGCGCATGCCTGTAATCCCAGCTACCTGGGATGCTGAGGTTTGGGGATTGCTTGAGTCTGTGGTACACCGGGCAATGTGAGCATGCGGTTCCACGGGCAAAAACAGTGAGACCTAGCCTAAAAAAAAAAAAAAAAAAAGTGTCTTTGAGAAAAGAAACTCACCTGAGCCGGTTAGAGGTATACTCCACAAAGGAGGTCAAGAAAATCATCAAGTTGCCAAAGTGTGTTCAGGGATAATAGGTTCCCATTAGCTCTTTAGAAAAGTTGCACATTTTCTCACAGGTAAATGTCTCCCAACATGCTAACTTCAAGTCTTGAAAGAGCAATTAAGAGAGTTTGACTAAAGTGCAAAAGAAAAAGGTAGGAAAGAGGAAACTGTTTTAATACGGATGAAATCTGAAATGACCATTTTTTGTTGGCCAGTGAACAGGTTCCAGAGAGGTGTGTGATTGGGAAATGATGTGTCTGTCATCTCTTCTATTGTTGGGATGTAATCCCAGCATGATAAAATAATTAAAAGGACTGGGTCAAACAAGTACATACATATTCATTTTATGGGAAAAGCCCTGGCGGAATGTAATCCACGGCAGTCTTTACAGTGTTTCACAATCAACCTAGTTTTCTTGCATAAACTGAAAATTTTTATTTGCCAAAGGATTGATAACTTGTTTAAAGAACAAGGGAAGCATGGGCAGTTATAGAAGTTGTGTTTTACCAATACTGTAGATGGTTTTAGTAGCTGTAGAAACAAAACCAAATTGAAAGTATATGCAATTTACAAATTGACAGACAATTTAAGGATGGTCTCAAAAATGGAGAAAGGGGGCCGGGCATGGTGGTGCGCACCTTTAATCCCAGACTAAGAAGGGAGGCCGAGACTAGGAATCACTGGAGTCAGCGGGTTAGAGATGTGCCCGGGGCAATATAGAAAAACTTAGTCTCAAAAAATTAGCTAGGCATGGTGGCACACACCCATAATCCCAGCTACCTGGGAGGCTGAGGTTGGGGATTGCTTGAGTCTGTGATACCCCGGACAACGTGAATCTGCAGTTCCCTAGGCAACATAGCGAGACCAGTTTCAAAAAAAAAAAAAAATGGAGAAAGGACATAGGATGCTTTTAGTATTTTTCATCTATTATAGGATCTGTAAGTGAAAGAAATAAAGACACTATTTGCATGGATAGGTATAGGAAGCAGAGGGTAGACTAACAAGCAAAGAACATCCAACAAATTCTGGTTCTGGAAAGTAAATGCATCAAGAATTCTAATATAAATTTTTGTTAATTATAAAGCCATCACTTGGTCAGAGGTACCCTACTTGAGCAAATAATTAAGCAAACATCAAACTTTTTGATAAGAAAATTCTATTACGTAGGGCTAGAGAAATGTTTGCACATGAACAAAAATGACACATGTATAAGGATGACCACTGCCACATTGACTTTCTTAGTAAAAATATAGAAACCCCCTGGATATTCATCAGTGAAGAAATGTGTTATAATGTATAAACTGTTGATTGAAATAATCACTTTCTAGTAAAAGAAAAATTTATTTTAGATGTTTAGTAAAAGAGAAGCTTATTATAGATGTTATTCAGAGTCAAACTGAGTCCCCTAGTCTAAGATTCTAATCACAGATTTCTGAGTGAATGGTCCCCAGAATTTTGGAATTCAGTATATAAAGGTAAGTTACATACATAGAAAGAATACACTTTTTTTCCTTTAACAAAAGAAGACATTCAGTTAATATTGAACATTTCTAGTTAAAGGAGGTTGTTTTTTAAGTTATGGAGTTAGTTGATAAAGGAGAAACACTGTTCATAACTTCAAAGTAATCCCTTTATCTTACAGAGTTAATTTAACCACTTCAATATGTATTTGGGAAAATGTAAGGAGAAAAGTTTATTTTAGTCTTTTATTCTAACAATGTCTTTACATATGTGGCAGACAGGTCATAATTTCATGCTTCTTCTTTCTGTGACTTGCAAACTTGTCATGGGCTAGGTCTGTGGATTTAGACATGCCCTTTTAATTCTCTCCACTATTCTTCCCAGTAAACAAGAATCATTTATCTACTGACTTCAATGCATGGAGACAGTCTTCACAGGGTGGATGTAGACATTTTCCAGTAAAGCAAAAAGTAAAATTTTCTTTTTTTGTCTATAAACAAAATATCATTATTAATATACTACCATACAAATTGATATAACTAGCATGCATTGATGTAATTTAAATGGATGTTTATATCCCATCAAAAATATTATGTTGAAAAATGTTATGTTGAAATCTTAGCATCAGAGTGATAATATCAGGAAATATGGGGTTTGGAGGGGAGTGGGATTAGATCACAGGAACAACTCCATCAGGATTGTTATTGGTTTCCTTATAAAAGACCCAAAGAGCTAACTTTCCCCTCTTTCCTATGATGATACAAGAAATGGTTCTTCACCAGACATTAAGTCCTTTGACATCCTCAATCTGGGACTTCCCAGTTTTCAGAAATATAAGAAATGAATTTCTGTTACCTAGGATCCTCCACGTTTATGGTATTTTGTGATAGTCCAAATGGACTAAGAGAATAGGTAACTGCTATAGTAAACAGAGTAGTTATTTAAAAAGTAAAGTCCTATTATGGAAAATTTGCTAATTTAATATATAATCATGAAAAAATGATTACAGCATATTTACTGTGGTACCAAGTGAAAAAAACACACAATTATATTCTTATGTAGGTATTTAATATCAAGTAACATCTGTGGCGTATTTTTGAGGAGAGGACTGATATATGTGAAATGTGAAGAATGTAAGCTCTGTAGAATGTGGATTTCAAACGTGGAGAAGTGGGGGAGTTAGGATTATATTGATCAAAGTGTAAAAAGTTGTAGTTACATAAAATAAGTAAATTCCAGATCTAATGCATTTCATGGTGACTATGTTAAAAGTTTTCATTAATAATACTATGCTAAATGGCAAGATATTACTGAGCATATTTGACTCTCATTTCAAAAGAAAAAAGGTATCTATGTGAGAAAAATATGTATTAATTAGCAAGATAAAAATATATTAATTAGCAATCTTCACTATGTACATGTATATCAAATCACTAAGTTACATTCCTTAAATATAAGCATTTTTAATAAAAACAAGGAATATGAGCTCTAGGATCAGACTCCCTGGTATTATAATCCAGTTCTTCCAATTACTAGTGTCATGTTGAACGAGTTATTTGCCCCCTTTGTGTTTAGCTTCTTCATCTAAAACAATGGAAACAACAATTGTGATGATTAAATAGACTAATGAATTGAAAATACACAGTAAGTGCTAAGTAAATATTAGCTAGTAATGTTTTATGGTCTAATCACTGAAGTTCCCTGCATGCATTTATATTCATAGTTACTCCATGAAGCAGGTATTTGTATTAATCTTATTATATGTTGGAGGACATTGAAAGAAAAAAGAATCAACTTGTCTAGGTTGACAGTGGAGGTCATATTTGAACCATAATATCTTATCCTAATGGTTGTTCAATTAGCTCTATATTGACTCTCCTTATATACACACACAGAAACATGTGCACATACAGTTTTAGAAAAATGTCTCATAGTTGTTACCTTTGCTAAGCAGTGGAGTAGTGCTGAAATCTGACGATTGTGGTCTACTTGACCTATTTACATATTTTGTGAGAGCTTTTCAAGCTGTACATATGTAACTTTCATAATAGGTTAATAATAAAGCATCAAAGTATCATAGTAAAAATTTAATGTATTCCATGTAGTTAACTTGATATAAAAATCTAATACCTTCTATTTATCAAAAGATTTATTGAAAGCACTCTGGAAAGGTAAGGTAAAGAACAGTGGAAGATACTTGTAACATATTTAAAAAAAAGGTTAACTGTCAGAAGAAATTATAAACAATGCCTACAAGTCAGTGAGAATGAGAGAAAATAAGATCAGGAAAATACATGAAACTTTAGAAAAAATACAATAGTCTAATACACATGGGAATTATTTTAAGCTCATTAATATTCATGACTACCAATTAAAACCATAGTGAGAACATTAGTGACTAAAGTTTTGTGTTTTGTTCCTCAGGATGTCTTTACCAGCAAGTGTAAGAGTTATAGTCTTTTTAGGTTATTTTTCAGAAAGCAAAATGTCAGTGCCTTAAATTTGAAGATCTGTGCACTTGTTTTATAGGCTCATTGAGTCTTTACCTCATTGACAAGTGCATGCCAATGATCTACAGTACTCAAATCTACATAACATGAAGGAGGAATCATTAAGCATGTCAGTAAGTTGTCTCTAAATGAAGACAATGCATTTATTTGTTTTATAAGCTTATTCCTTTGCCACAGATTCAGTTTAAAACATTCATTCCCATGCTATAAGCTTTGATTGATGACCTAACAATTGTATTGAATGATACATTTTATGTGAGCATCAATGCATGGTAATACAGGTAAATGTATACAGAATTTTTCATCATTTCATAGATAAAAGCCTTATAATCACTATTTCATAGTAATAATTTATACCCCAGTTGAAGGACACTGATATAGATAACTTTGGTCAGTTTATGACTTCTGTTTGGCCATTAAATTGCACTTCAAAGTCTCCTCTCTCCCATTGACAGAATATGTGAGAAGAGTCTTCCTTGATGCTTGCATAACCTTTGCCATCAAAGCACTTTACCAGCTTTTAATCTATCACATCATCTATTTCTGATATCTGCTATGTCTTTCTCTACAGTGAGAAAGTAGCTTACCACTAATGTCTCTGAAATACCATGAGTACAGAATGCCTGATAATAAAAAGGAAATTCTAATATTTCATAACTCTTGACACAATGACTGCCAGAAAAGTCAAAGCTAGAAGAAATCCCAGTTCTAAGACCTTTTCAGAATAGATATTTTCATACAAGGAGCTGCAGGTAAATATTAGGAGACATAAGTTCTATATCTAGTTCTCTTCATACTAGATGTGACATGCTGGGCAAGTCACCAAGACCCCTGATCTTCTGTTTCTTAATCAGTAAAATTAAAATATATCAGAAAGTTCGATGATGACCTAGACTTTCCAATATAAGAAAGCACAGATTGGTTTGGATTAGACTAAAAAGCATAGGAAGTCTATAGATGCTTAGTGTTATTTAAAAATTAATATTTTGCTAAAATTTTTAAACTAAATATTTGGGCTGTCTGAGAAGGAAAGCATTGAGAGTATTGTTAAAAATTCTATTTAAAGATTGATTTCATAGCTTTATGAGGGGAAACATGCATCCATTCCACTTCATACAATAAAGTACTATGCAAGGTCTTCTGCAATCTTAATCCTGTCTCTACAACCAGGAAGCTATGTGACCTTAGCAGTTTACTAGATTTCTAAATGCAGGGATAATTCTAGGCCATAATTAAGCTCCCTTCCAGACTTACTACAAATCTCAAATATTTTAGTTCTAGTGTATTATCATATTGCCTCCCATGACACATAGTCTCTGATCAACTCACCTGATTTTTTTTAAGGAGACAGTGTCTAACAATAGCTTCAGTTTGAAGATCTAGGCATGAATTTAGCATATGCATTATGACTCATAGCAGCAAACATCTGATATTGACTGAAATCTTTGAATTATTTTAGAAATCATCATTCTGATATAAAAGCACACTTTAAGTATAAAAACACATACTATGTTAAGGAGAGATTCAGAAGATTGTTACAAAATGGGCTATTTGGATATCTTCTTTAAAATCAGTAACACCACATGTGAGTTGAAGGGCTAAGGGACTGAAAATGAAAAGCACTATCTTTTGACCATGGATTATACCAATCTGTATATAGTTAAAATTAATAGTGACTCAGAGCTCCTGTAACCAGTTAGATAGTGCTTTGAGACCTATGAACAATGAGTCAATAGTCAAATTCCAAATCCAAGTGGCTGAAAAGTCCATCTTTTAAACAATGTCAATTTGATTGGGACTAAATAATACCCTTTTTGGCAGAAATAATTTTGAGCATTAAATATATACATATTTAAATTTTTCATCTTATGTTGTGTGACTTCCTCACAAAGACAGACACAATACTACAAAGACCTGATCCAATGCTTCACATATGAATTAAGTCAAATAATATATTAAGGGGATGTGTAAGGGAACACAAGTAAGGATTCTACTATTTCTGGAAGTGTCCTTCAGCAACTTTTTTTTTCTGAATAAATTAATGTTTCAAATGATGCTAAGTTGAATGAAGTAGAATTCAAGAGATGTGGCAAATATACAAACAGGGTAAAGCTATTAGAAATAATCAGTGAGTGTAGCAAACTAACATGTTAAAAATCAACATACAAAAATTTTTTGCACTTTTATGTATAAAAACAAATGAGAAGAAAAAGAAACTAAGAATATAATACCATATACAATCATATCAAAAATACCTTGGAATTAACCTACCCGAGGAGGTAATGGACTTATACAATAAAAACTACAAGATATTATTAAAATTTAGATCATGATATGAGTAAATGGAAGGACAGTCTATGTTTATGGATGGGGAGAATCAATATACACAAAATGATTATTCTACCAAAAGTTATAAATTAAACATAATCATTAAAATACTAATATTTTTCAATGAACTTGAAAAATATAAAAAAATTATATAAGGCTATATAGGGCTTCAAATGGCAAAAGCAATCCTGAGGGAAAAAATGAGAAAAATGGAGATCTACTGTTATTAGACTATATAATCAAGTTACAATAAATAAAAACATACTATATTCTCACAAAAACAGATACATGAATAAATGGGTCAGATCAAAAGCCCATAAATAATCTGCTTATATATCAATATTTAATTCACAATGAAGAAAGATATAGATAGATGGATAGATAGATGATAGATAGATAGATAGATAGATAGATAGATAGATAGATAGATAGATAGATAGATAGATAGATAGATAGATGAATATACAGTGACAAAATGGTGCTGGGAAAACTGGAAGAACACACATAAAGGATGAAATTGGATCACTCCCTAGCTCCATACACAAAAGTAAATTCAAGATGGATTAAAAATTTAGATATAAAACCTGTGTGATGCATCTTACAATGTCAGATCTACAAATGTTTTTGAAAACTGATCTCTGTGGCAAGGAAAATAAAAGCAAAAGTAAACAATTGAGATTTCCTCAAATTAAAATGCTTTTATAATAAAAAAGAAAATGTAAGCAGAATAAAAAGAGATCCTACTGATGGGACAAAATACCCATTACACAACCAATAAAAGGTTAATATCCAAAATATGTAAAATATCTACAATTTAGTAATTAGAAAACAACCCAGTTAGTAAATAGGCAGCAATCCAAACAGAATTCACCACAGAGGATACCCAGAAGGCCAGTAGACACATGGAAAACAATTAGGAATTAACCTAATAAAGGAGATGCATGTTAAAACCACAATGAGATATTATGTCACATCCCCATGAGTGCTGGAGAGAATGAAAAGAAAGAGACAACCTATTATACTGTGGGTAGTCTAAACTGTTGCACCTATTTTGGAAAGTAATATGCATTTACCTCAGAAAACTAAAAATGAAAACATCACATGACCCAGTAATCTCATTCTTGAGCATATTTCAAAGAACATGGAATCTTCAACCTAAATGCTCATTAATGGAAGATTGAATTAAACAGATGATGGGATACCATTCAGCCATAAGAAAAAATGAAAAGTCATTTTCAGAAAAATGGAAATGATATCAGGGAATTATATGTAGTAAGACAAGTCAGAATAGGCAAATATTGCACATTTACATAGAAGAATATTCTACAAAAAAAATACTTGTAAAAAGCAGACACAAATGAAGCAAGGTTTCTGAGATTAAGAAGGGAAAAAGGAGAGTCCAAGGGGTATAAAGGTTACTGCTGAGGAAAAATATCTTTAGCTCACAGTGCTCTAGAATCAGTGATACATACACAAGAAATAAATCAGACTCTTAAATGTAAGTATGGTAACTGCTGTTACAAATTATTTTCAAATCTCAGTAACTTAACATAAAATTCATTTATTCTTTAAAGGAAAAAAATGAAATAGGATTTTTTGAACTTGGTCATCATGCAGTGCAGGACTTGGAAAATCAAACACCAAAAGGGTGTCCACAGTAGAAAGATTTAATTAGCTGATCAGATCCAATTCGTAGCTTGGTAACTACAAAGAGTTTATACCTTATTTTATGCAACAGACTACTTCTTAATCTTTGCAAATGACTAACATTTTTCTAAACTAATATTATATTTCATGATGAGGTGAGTTGAATGCATAAATTAAATGTAGATTCATTCCTTTTGTCAAAGTAATAACTGCAAAGTAAAGAGTCACACCTCAAGCCTTTTATTTTGTTGTTCACATTTTTGTGCATAGGTTGTATAAAGTACAGCACACAGGCAACCAAAATTAAAAATTGAAAAAAAAAATTTATTTTATGTGCTTCACATTTGCATTAGATGTAAATAAATTCCTAGTTATCTTCATTGAAACTCTTTGTTGTCCAATTCTTTTCCAGCTTCTATGTCAAATTTTCATTGCGGTGATTAGAGGAACAGAGGCTAGAGCCAAGAAATAATATCAGAAGAAAATATAATAGACAAATAATTTTTCATTAAAATTTTCAAGAACTATATCTTTGTGTTGTTAATTCTTCCCAAGTTAATTTTAATATGCAAAGCACTGTTAACTGGATCTAAAATTTTTAGAACTTTAAAAAGAATATTTACTTTTTAAGAACAATATATGGTAATTTTATATAAATGAGACAGTCATTATATGCATCATTTAATGCTTTTTTTTTTTTTTTTTTTTTTTTTTTAGACCTAGGTCTTGCTATTTTTGCCTGTGGAATCGCAGGCTCATGTTGCCCAGGGTACCACAGACTCAAGCAATCCCCAGCCTCAGCTTCCCAGGTAGCTGGGATTACAGGCATGCGCCACCACGTCCAGCTATATTTTTTTGGAACTGGGTCTCTCTGTGTTGCCCAGGGCGGGACTCAAACCTCAAACCCTGACCCCTGCTGTGGCTTCCTAGGCTGCCGTTTACAGGCATGCGTCACCTTGCCCGGCCCCATTTATGCTTCTAAATATTATTTTTCTAACACTACATTTTTGTGTGGGGCTGGGAGTGACTTTTAAATTACTGTTCTTTGTTCATTTCTCTCTTCATTATACCGTGGTTATATCCTCCACATACTATGTTAAAAAGTAATGTGTAACACATGAGTTCATAATTTCCACTTATATATATATACACATACAAATAAACATGTGGAAAGGTTTGGATATTATTTTGCAAAAGTATAGCATGCACACTTTTGTATCTTTACCATTTCATTAAACTATATGTCATGAGAAATATCTGCAAGTAAGAAAGTAGAGCTCTAATATATTATTTTTTATGGCCACATAAGCTTTATGCAATCATTCTCTTTTGATATGTGTCCATTTTATTTTACATTCATCACACTATAAATAATAATGATTTAATAAATGCTCATTGACGCTTACCCTTATTGCTATTGCTGTTTATAAGGTGTAGAATCCTTGAATGGGATTACTTTGTTCTTACAATGCGTTATAATTTTAATAGATGCCAACAGATCTCTCTCAAACATTTTAAAACCTAATATTTCTTATTTCAATCTTTAAGGGTATCTTTTGCCTATATCGATGCTAGCAATATGTTATTACATTTTATAGCAGTGAGTTTTAATAACATTGTCTTTGACAATAAAATATTTGGGTTTGATATTTTGTGAATTACTTATTCATATTCCTTTACATTTTCCTAATTTTTTCTTGTCAATATATAGTTTGAAGTACAGTTCTTTGCTTGTATTATATTCCTCTATTAACTTCATATGTGCATTATTGTACATATATTCCCTTGGCATAGCTATTTAAACATAACTAAAATTTTGTGTGTAGCTTCAGGGTTTCCTCTCCCAGTTAAGGTTTTCTCAACTCTTAGGTTATACTGGTAAACAGGTAGATTAAATAGTAAAATCTATTGTTTTAACATTATATCTTAATTCTGGAGTTTGTTTACATATGATATTATATAGTCAACAAACATTGTTTCTTTCAAAAAAATAACCAGTTGTGTCAGTCATTAGTTGAACTGTCTTTTTCAAAATAAATTGAAAAATTATTATTTTATATATCACAGTTTATGGGGAGTGGGATTTGGAAAGTGTTCCACTGATGTTTCTGTTTATTTATATAGCACTACTACATTTATTTAAATAAAGGAGCTCTCTGTATAGAATTCTGATGACTGCTAAAGAAAGTCTTATATTTCTTCACTTTGATGTTTTTTGTTCTGTTTATTCTTATGTACTTATTCATATATTTTAAGATCATGTATTGAGCATAGACTACAAGGATTTTAATCAACATTATATATTAAATTTTAGAGAAGTTTGAGAATATTATATATTCCAACCCAAAATAGTTGTATTTCTTTCAAATTTTAAGTTCTTTAGTAGAATTTTGTATTGAGATAAAATTCACATATTAAATTTATCTATTTTTGCTTTATTTTTAAGCAAACAATAAGTTGAATTTTAGTAAAGTTGCACTAATCTACAAAAATCACTACTGAAAGATTATATCACCATAATAAAACCTGCTTTATCTCTCAAATCTTTCCATCATTGCTGAAAACCACTAAATTACTTTTGATCTATGTGGATTTGCTTATTCTGGACATTTCATATAAATGGAGTTTTTTCATCTGTGATCTTTTATATATGGCTTCTTTTACTTAAGATCATGATTTAAAGGTTCATGAATGCATAATTCATTCTTTTTATGGCTGTAAAATATTTCATTATATGGATAATGCATATTCTATTGATGCACTCATTAGTTGATGGGGGCTTGGGGGTTTTCCACATTTTAGCTATTTTGAATAATACATCTATGAAAATTAGTGTATAATTTTTGTGAACATATATACATTATTTTATTATTTACTTATAAATAGAATTACTGAGTCATATGATAACACTTTCCTACTTTCTCAACTACTACCAGAACATTTTCTATAGTAGCTGCCTCATTTCACATAATCATTAACAATGTTGTAAGGTTTTAATATGTCTTCTTACTTAGTAGTGTTTATTTCCTTTTTTTCCCTCTTTATTATAGCCATACTAATAGGCACAAAGTAGTATCTCATTGTGGTTTGATTTACATTTTCCTAATGACTAATGGTTGTGAATGTTTAAATATTTTTATTAAGAATTTGTTATATCTTTGGAGAAATATCTACTTAAATGCTTTGTCCTATCTTAAATTGTATTAGGTCTTTATTGACTTGTGTTATTTATATACTCTAGCTGCTACCCCATAATCATATATGTGATGAACAAATATTTCCTCCCAATGGATAAACTGACTTTTCATTTTCTTTAGAGTATCTTTTGATATGCAGAAGTTTTAAGTTTTGAGGAATTCCAACTCACCACTTTGTTGTTGTTGTTGCTTTTGTTTTAGGTATAGTATTTAAGAAGCCACTGATCAATCCAAGGCAATAGATTTACTCCCATTTTTTCTACTTTTGCAGTTTTAGCTCTTAGCTATAGGTCTTTGATTCATTTTCAGTTAAATACACACACACACACAATAAAGCAAGGAACAACCTTCATTGCTTTTCATGTGCATATGTTATTACCTCACCATCTTTAACTGAAAATATATTTCTTATTCCATCTGTAATCTTTACATCCTTGTTGAAAATTAATTAACCACTGATACATGGGTTTATTTTGATCTATATGTCTATCCTTATACCAGTTTCATATTGTGTTGACTACTGCATATTTGCAGTATGTTTTTAAATTGGAAGCATGAGTCATTGAATTTTGTTTTCTTTTTAAGACTTTTCTTACTATTTTGGACTCCTTGTATTTCTAACAACATTGTACAATATTTAATCAAAAATATAATGTAAATGGAAAATATAATTCCTAAGGAAGTAGTGTAATTAGTATAAGCTAGTAATACAAGATTTATGAATGATATAGTAATTTAATTTAGTAAATGTTATCATATTAATTTAAATTAATATATTCAGAATTATTTATTATAAATTGCTATATATCATTAAATTATATAAGATCATATACTTAAATATAATTTGAGTAATATGATACCAGTTCCAGAACAAATAAGAAATTTCAAAAACAAATTAATAAATAATCAAAATTAGTGTGTGATAAGGGTAGGACTTCAAAATAATGAACATTGGAATTATAATTTAGTAATTGGGAAAATTATCAAATCATTTAAAAACCTGTTGCTTAATATACCTCATTCTCTAAGTTAAAGAAATTCTATATGAATTTGAACCTAGATGTTTTTAAACCATATAAGTACAGAAAGAAAATATAGAAGAATTTGTTCATAATTTTAAAGTATGTATGTATGGTTTTTCTAGGCAGAGACAAAAGTCCAGGGTAATTAAATGCATTACAATTTAAACCTTCACTTAAAAATTCCAAATGACCATATATATATACATATATATATATATATATATATATATATATATACACATACACACATACATATATAACAAACTTGAAATAAAAATAATAGTTACAAGTGTATAATGTTGGCTTGGTGACACAAGAAAATAATTTTTATAAACCAATATGTAAAATATAAAGGTACTTCACACAAAATCAAAAATACAAATGTTCAGCAAACATTTAAAAACATTTTAGGCTTAGCAGTACTCAAATAATACAAAAATATGAGCTTATTTCATTGAAGCATTTTGGTAAAGGCAAAATTAATGAATTATAATAATGCATTGCTAAATGAAATGTAAATTGATATAACCCTTTCTGCAGGACAATTCTTAAATATATTAAAATTTTCATGCAAATAAGCAGTACCACCATTTCAAGGAGATAAGAGATTTAAAATTTTCTTGTGGTCACATATTGCTAGAGAAGCTATAAACTAGAATACTGACCCTGTTATTCATGAGCTGTGTGACCTTGGAATTAACAGAACTTGATGAGGTAGCAGTTTTAGCATTTTCTCCTGGTGTTCCTGCAAAACTCAAAATTCATCTCCAGTTGTAACCTGTAAATACTGACCTTACTTGGAAATAGAAATTTCACAGATATAATCAAGTCATGATGATGTGAAACTGGATTTAGGTGAATTTAAGTCTTACTGGTGCCCTTATAAGAGAGACATTTCTACAAATAGAACCAGTCATACATGGAAGAAAGTCTTGAAGACAGAAACAGAGATTGGAGTGGTGTATCTAAACACAAGGAATGCAAATATTTGTAGTAACCAAATGCTACAAAAAGTTAGGTAGAATTCTTTCCTAGAAATTTTGTAGGGACCAACCATAACCCTGCTGATTCCTTGATTTCTGACCTCCAGAACTGTGAGAAAATAGGTTCATTGTTTTAACCCATCAATGTACTATACTTGTTACAGTCATCAAGCGGAGTTACACATATACATACCACAACAAGTATTTTGGAAAGAGTTCATTAAAGGGGTACTATTTTGTTGTATGGAGATAAACTTTCTTTTTTTTTTTTTCATTATTTAAGTTACTTTGTATTTTTTTACTGAGTTATATTTGATGTGCTATGTTCTATAAATTTAAGGTTACTCCTATTGATTTAATATGTTTATATATTGGAATATGATTGTAACCATTTCAATGATAAATAACACCTCAGAAACATCACATACTTATCATATCTTTTTAGTGGTTTGTGTAATTAAGATCTAGTCACTTAGCTAGTTTGAAAATCTTAATGTTGTTGTATATATTCCCTATACTGTGCATTAGCTCTCTAGGAATATTAATTGACTCATCCACTACAGAATATAATGTGGAGTTTCCTCAAAAAAAAAAAAAGTGATAGTAGATCTACCTTGTGATCCAACAATTGCATTTCTGGGTACATACCCAAAAGAAATAAAAACAGGATACTGAAGAGATAAATCTTTTTTTCTTATACACTATTTCATTTTATGGATCATGCTCCCTGTGATGTGGCTGACTTTATTTCCAGTTTTCAGGAAAACAGCTTAGATTCAAAGAGGTTAAGTACTTTGCCACAGGTCACAAAATTAAGAAGTAACTGACATTTATTTCATATTCCCTTGACTAAAAATACTCAATTTTTAAAGCATCACTTGACATTCTTGTTTTAAAATTCACCTTAAGTGCTGACATAATTAGGTGAACTTATCTACATTAAGTTTTGAGCTGCCTGTTGGAAAATCTTAGGATCACCACATTCTTTTAGGTTTCTGTACAATGCATTGGAAAAGTGTAAGAAATTCCAGATATTTGCAGAATGTTCATGGATCAGGACTCAAGTACCTGATAGACAAGATCTGTCACTGTTAGTAGTTCAAGCTATTGGACACAAGGTCAAAGCTAAGATCAGTTATGCTTGTACCAATAGGTTTTATATGAACGAATCATTTCATTAAAGAAAATAAGCTAAAGAAGTCAGATTCATATCACTACTTTACATAATAAAGAGAAAAGATGCAACAAATAATGTTCAAAGTATTTAGGTTATTGTTTCAATTCTGTAAGAAATTAAATCAAAAGGTCATGAAACAGGAAATTTAAACTAAGCATTCAAAGTGTATTACATGTTTCTTTTAATTTCATCTAGATCTCTTCCAAGTTATTAATCATGTAATATAATTAATGTGTTGCTAATCTGTATAATATTCTCAAAATAACCACACATTTTTACTAGTGATAAAATGCCATTAAGTCCCAAATTCTCAGTAATGTTGTTTGTAAAATTGCATGAAAGACCATGTTAAGGAAGAAGGAACATCTGAAAGGTGGTCCCAGATTCCTTTTCTACCTATAACTCTATATGACCAGCCTAGAATGAAGTATCTTATTAAAACTGCAACTTCAGCTTTCACTACTTTGTGCTTCAAATCTTTATTCTAGGTTTCCTGCCATTCTCCACTTTCTTTCCAGCTACCCAAATGAATTACAAGTACACACCTCTGTTGACCTTTGAACAGACCCAACAGGTGAAACTGAGGAAAAATGAAAAGGCAAGGAAATGTTCAGAGAAGCATTATCCACAAAACCACCAAAAGTGAAAATACAAATATCCATGAACCAATGGGTACATAAAAATGGGTTGTATATTCTGACAATGGAATATATATATATGTGTATGTATATATATATATATATATATATATATATATATATATATATATATATATGTATGTATATTTCACATCTTTGTTTTGTTTTAACTTAACTTCCAGGCATTTTGCTTGTTTTTCCTATATCCATATATTAGTGAAACCATTTGGTTTCTTTTTCTTTCTGACCTGTTTCTGCAAATATGACTTCTTCTAGGTACATCCATGTTATCATAAATTCATCAAATTCATCATTTTTCGTTGATGAGTACTATTTCACTGTATACATGTACCACATCTTTTTCATCCACTCATCTGTCTTTGGACATTTGGGTTGTTCCCATGTCCTTGCAATTATAAATAGTGCTATAGTAAACATCCGAGTACAGGTGTCCTTTTGTACACACATTGAGGTTTCCTTTGGGTAGATTCTGAGAAGAGCAATTGTTGGGTCAAATGGTAGTTCCATTTCCATTAGTTTGAGAATCCTCCACACACAGCTATCCATAGTGGCTGGATCAGTTTACAAGGAATGAAGTTTTGATGTGTCACAGCATAGATGAACCTTGGAAATATTATTCTAGGTAAAAAAAGTCAGACAAAAAGCCAATTTTGTATGATTGTATGTACTTTAAAAGTCCAAAACAGGTAGATATAGAATGACTAAAAGTAAGTTAGAGTGGAACTTACTAGAGCTTGGAGGGATAAAAAGAGTGGGATGTGAATGCTAAAACAGGTATTATGTTTCTTATAGTGGTGATGAAAATGTGCTAAAATGACATTGCAGTGATTGCTGCATAACTTTGTGAGTACCAAAAAAAATCATTAAATAGCACACTTTAAATTGGAGGATTATATGGTGTTTGAATTATATTTCAATAAAACTGTTAACAGTGTAAATGAGTAAACTTCAGAAGTAATTATAGAAGTGGTGAGAGGCAAAATGTTTCAGTATAAACAAAGAACTGAATTTGGAGATTGGAATGCTAGCACCTCAGTTTGGTGGCTGTGTGAACTTGGGTAAATACTTTCTCAGTCTTTAACTACACAAAAGGGGGTAATAAAACCTATATTAGCTTCTGCAAGGAGTAGGTAAGACAGTGAAGTTCAAAATGCATTCTAAACTAAAAATGCTATTTAAATGTAAGATCTAGTAACATAATATATAACTCCATTGTGTAATTATTATTGCAATATACAGTAACTATGTAAAATATTTGACACCTGCATTTTTATTTCTAGTTCCCCAAGTTCCCTTGAAAATGATTGGAAAAAAATTAATTTCACATGAAGAACAAAATTGCTAATTATCCCCCTTTTAATTTTATATAATATAAAATTATTCAATTATATTTGGCTGATAATTAGACAAGTGTGTTTTATTCATGAGTCTCTGAACACCACATTTTCATCTAGGGCTAATACTCTAAGAAGACAACTCTGTTTAGAAAATTCAAAGATGATAACTCTATGGAAAAGATTCAAAAGCCAGGCTTTATGATAACTCTATGGAAAAGATTCAAAAGCCAGGCTTTATGATATGACATTATGCAGGCAAGGGGGAGAAAAGGGAATGCATGTTTCTTTATAAATCTCACTAAGAATCTTATGGTGAAGAGAGAAATGGAAACATCTGTAGTGGTGAATTTTTTTTCTCCTTAAATCTAAAGGACAGTCAAAAAGCAATCTGTTGTTTGTATAGAAAGAAATACTAGTAAAAGAGGTAGAAAGTACACTTGGGGAAACATCTGCTCTAGAAACCATTTGAAAACTAAGCATAGGGAAACATTTGCACAACATACAGCATACGCTGTCTTGCTGAGATTAAGGGGGAATAATACAGTAAAGATATACATATGTAAATATATACAGTGTAGCACTACATGTAAAAATATAAAATGATGAATATTTTCCTCATCATACATCATACGTAATTGAAAAATATATTTTAATAGTAAAGTGGAAAGGTCATGATCATTAAAACACAAGCATCACAAATGGTATGCATTACCCGCCCAAAGTCAGTTCCTTGTGCACTTTATGAGGGTCTACCCGAAAGTAGAGCAGAGTTGAAATAAGAGAAGTAGTCCTTGGTTTTGGTGAACTCGTGACTGACTTAGGGAGACAAATTCAATTTCTACTAAGACACTATTGATAAAAACAACAGCATAGAAGTAAATGTAAATGTGAGAACACACTCTGATAATAAGAAGTTATAAGAATGGAATAACTTGGACTGAATGGGGTGAGTAAAGAAAGTCAGTAGTTTCATATTCACTGTCCTTGAGACAAATTCAACTAAAAGTTCTATTCTCTTTGCTCTGCATGCCCCTGATCATGTACATACACATATTAAACATTTAAAATTAGGAGATATTCCATAATAATTCACATAACCAACTTTTCGTGAAAAATCAGATGAATAAACGAAACTGAACCTGCTTTCTTGGATGACAAAAATGGGCTGAATCACCACTGATGGCTTTAGAGACAGTCTGTGCACTTCTGTCCACTATCAACCCTTTCACTCCAAATCATACCACTTGTACATCAGTTAAGAATAGCTCTTCTGGGAATCTACCCAAAGGAGACTTCAATGTGAGTACAAAGGGACACCTGTGCTCAAATGTTTACTGCAGCACTATCTATAATTGCAAGGACAAGGAAACAACCCAAATGCCCCAACACAGATGACTGGATGAAAAAGATGTGGTATATATGCACAAGGGAATATTACACATCAATTAAAAATGACAAATTTGATGATTTTATAGTAATATGAATGTATCCTCAGGAAGTCATAATGGCAGAAACATATCAGAAGGAAAAAGACAAAAATCAAATGGCTTCACTAATATATGGACAACCAAATGAAAGTACACTACTGGGGTGAGGAACCAGCTGGAGCGGCCAGGGAGGGAAGGTGGTGGGGGACCTCCGAGAATTACAATGATGTGAAATATATGTATATATAAATAATTAATGAAAAAAAGATTGGAGTAACATTCCATTGTGCATATGTGCCAGAATCTTAATGGCAACCACAATTAAAGGAATGAATTATTTTGGAGTAAAGAGAAATTAGAGCAGAAGCTCGCAAATGTATGTATAGTAAAGATCATTTGATTATATTTACATGTACGTCCATTTATAAAACATTTGATCACTATATAAGGAACATTAATTATAAATACTATTTCCTGGATTATTTTCCAGGATGACAGTCTCTGAGACCATGTGGTAGGAATTCTCAACTTTAACCTAGCATCACAAGCATTTCTTAGACACTGAAGTTTGAGAACCACTTTCCTAGGGTACATTCACACAACTCAAATTCACTTGGCCTAGTAGTAGATGATTAATTTTAATTGAATTCTAATGTTGCTTTCTGTGAAATAATCATTAATGATTGTTCCTGAACTACTCTTCAAACTAATCAATCTACCATACAAAGTCTGCTATGATCTATTCTAAGACCTTTCTAGTATTGTCTGACTACTTCAGATTTCATTCTTTTTACATTGAACTACTTCTCCATTAATATTTATTTCTCTAACCTCTAGTCAGTAGCTTTCCTTAAATGTGGAAATGTATTATTTTCATCTATTAACTGATTACAATCCCTGACTTAAGTTCAACCAATGAGTGTTTTTCTGTAGAAGAATGAAAAATCCAAGAACTCATAGGAGATTGTGCAACACAGAGACCTCATAACATTTGTGTGTTCAAAAATGTGAGGCAAATAAGCTGAGATACATTCAGAATGGATCAAAGTAATCACATATTTTAACACAAACTGATGCAAAGTATTCACTTTAAAAACCACTGCTAGAAGGAAATACACATTAATTTAGAACCTGGAAACACTTTCTAAACTTAGGGTCATTATAAACTTACTGAGTGGCTTGAGATAAATTGGACAAGATTTCTGAACTTTACAGATAGGATTCTCTACCTGTAAAATTTAGGATTGGTAAAAGAAACATAGTTATTAAAAAAAAGATTTGGAATGATTCCTTTCTTTTTGAACTTTGATTTGTAGTTTATCTGCTAAAGTTTGTTCCTAACCTCTACTGTGTGATGTTGTCAATTTGTCCAAAGCATTGGTCCATGATGCTTGACAACAATAAGAAATGTACTCTATAGGAAAGAAGTTAAACCTAGTGATACAGAATTTTTCTCCCTCATTGACTTCAGAGGAGGAGTTATGGGAGGAAAAAAATTTGAAAACAGTAACATTACTAGGTGTGAGCTGAATGTGAGCTCACCGGGAACTGTCTACTGAAACTGAAGCTGAAATCCAAGATGGATTGAGGGAACATATTACAGGTCATGGAAATTATATCTAAAAATAGCAATAGTACAATAAGTAAAAGTCTATTTACAAAAGTGATTTTTTAACATTTGCTCAGTGCGCTATTCCTACATCATTCACTAATATGATTTTTAGAAGACTGTCTCCCAATAGAAATTTTCTAATTTTAGAAAAATAAATGCCTAAATAAATTACTATGGATATTTTGACAGAAAATCCCTGGACAGAGTTCCACCCACCACAAGACAGAATAGAGAGGCCTAGATCATCTTCCTAAACGTAAGTAAAAGGAAAATAAAACTAGGATAAAATTTGCTTAGGAAGATTGGGAAGTTTGTCAATATACACAGAGGATGTTAACATGGAGGCAGGTTAAGGTCCTGAATGGGTAGCCACTGAGGTGAGAAGTAGGTACTTGAATTCATAGTAGGCAAGGAGTGCTGGTTTGGTCAATGGTGTCTCCATGTGTTGTCTCTTGCTGATTGACTGCACCCAGCAGGTCTCCTGGTGCCTGAGGCTCACTGATTCTTCACACATTACCTGACCTGTCTTGCAAAAACAGCTTTAATCTATTGTAATTATGTTATTGTGTTGGTGTTCTGAGCATTTCATTTTTAATTGGTGAACTTAAGGGGCATCCTCCTGATCCAGGATATTATCCATTGGACTGATAAGTGGACTTATGGCACATGGACTTGAGGGACATCCTCCTGCTTCCAATTCATTACTCTTTAATCAGACTGATAAACTGACTTAGGGGGCCTGAGCTTGGGGTAAGCATGACCTTCTGATTCCCACTGATTGTTCAGATTGATAAATAGGCTTGGGATTCAGGGCACCCTCTACCTAATTGACTACCTATACGCATTTCCTAACTCATTAAACAAAACACTGAGATGGAAGAAAAGAGACACAAAATTTAGAAAAAATTGAAGAAACATTATGAGAAAATTACAGGCTGTATTAAAAGAAAAACAAAGAAAAATGGGTGTTGCAGAAAGTGGAGAATGGAAGAGAAAGCCTATTCCAATAAATAACAGGTTAGAACTGGTCAAACCTAAGAAATGAAATATACATGTAAATCTAAGAAGCAGAAAAAATATGCAAATCTGTAAGCACACAATAACTTTGACTGAGACATATCGTTGCTAAATTATCAAAGACAAAGATAAAAATGACATATATTTGTCTTTTTGTTGCTGAGCCCACCCACTCCTTGCTTACTAAATCCTTCTCATGGTGCTTGATAGTTAGGCCACAAGGTACTGGTTTTCTAAACTGCCCTTCTAGATGTTACTGAAGACACCAGCTTCCTCTGTTATTCTACCCTGTGGTTGTTGTTTTTAAGCCTACCAAATCCTTGCTTGCTAATCTGCCCTCCAGTTCTTATTAGTGAGGCCACCAGTTAATTGTTTCTGATCAATACTTCCAGTAATTGTCATTCAGTACTATTTGTTAACCTGCACTTCTGGTTCTTATTATTGAGCCCACCTAGTACCTGTTCACTAATTTGCCCACCTGGCCCCTGTTTTCTAATTTGTATTTCTGGTTCTTGTTATAGTGCATACACATGCACTCTTTAGGACTATAGTACTAAGAAACGCATGGTACATTAGTTAAAGTATCAAAAAGCATCCAAGAATAATTCCCACAGTTAAAAATTTTACATGTAACCATATATATGCACTCTTTCATGTTTATATACATTAATGGCATAATGACATAATTGCAAACATTAATTACATATACACATAATTACATAAATGAATATTTTATATAAATGTATGCACACATATACTATTTTTCCAAGTCTTCAAAATGTGAAAGCAATTAGATGATTCTGACAATTCAACGAGGGAAAAATCAGTAATGCTTACTTTGACTATATTTTAAAACAAATCATTGCTTTTTATCACCAATTTATATGCATCAAGTTGTAGACTGACATATTTTCTATTTATGAATAAATAAAGTGTTTCAGATTTTTATGCCATTGCATGATCACCTAAAGAAGTTTCTGAGCATCAGAGTGTTGGTTAGAAAACAAAACTCAAAAATGGGTTCTTTTGCTTCTCAAAAGGATTGAATTCAAGTATTTTCAAAATATTCTCATTCTTCCTCTTTCTTATTGACAGATAATTTATATAATATGTTAGGTCAAATGTTGAAATGATTTGTTAGATACTTTCAAGTAGATATTTAAGTATTTGGAATCTTGGAGAATAAAAAAAGAAACACAAAATTGACTATTTTCCTCAATAATACCTCTCAGTCTTGTTACAGTCTTTGTCTTTTAGGGCTACTAATAAAAAGAGAGAAAGATAATAAGAATTAGAACCTGAGTAAGCTAAGTTAGTCAAATATAGGTTGCATCAATAGACAACTCTAATGTAGATTTAAAGTGACAAGTGATTAATTGAAGGAAGGGAGCAGCCAAAAGTAAATTTCCTTCCATTGCCAAAACAAGTTGTGTCCTGTTATTTGAAAAGTGCCAAAAACATTGATTGACCTGAAACATTGATTAAGAGCTGATTGCTTCAAGCAAATAGTTTATAAAGTCTCTTCAGTGTGGCTGGGCTAACTTGGGAATCAAAATTGGCATAGCTGAAACATTGTAAATTTTTTTATATAAATATGTCATTATTTTCTAGAATTATTCATTTCAAAGTTTTTGTTTTGATGGAGACAGATTCCCTCATTTTCAAGCTTTCAAATAAGCACCTTATTATGTGAATCCTTATAAAAATGTAAAATTAAAAAGCTATGTCTTCAAAGTAAATATTTTAGATCCATTAATTAATCTATTATTAGATTTATAATTATATTCTCATGACAATCTAAACATGACAAAATGTCCTTGGGGGGGACAAGGGGACTCTGTATATGTTATACTTCTCATTGTAGATTAGGATTTGTTTACAACAAAATAGCCTTCATAATTCAACCTTTACTTGCTGAGGTAATTATATACTATGGTATTAATGAATGCTATTTAGAATTCAGCCCCGAATCCCCTGGCATACTGAATTTTTTAAAATTATTACATTATAGCCTTTCTCAAGAATGGTTTTCACAAAAATGATTTGATTTTTTTTCAAGATTGGAATAAATCACATAAACAGTATATACATACAAATTCCATTTCTTCATGAGAACATAAAGACTAACCTAGCATTTAGATTATTTAAAATCCCATTATGAATTTTTAAGTCATTCTTACTAAAAAACATACTTTGCTTTCATAATAGAAATTTATCTTTATTGTTTTGTTAGCAACTTTATTGAGATATGATTCGCATACAATAGAATTTGCCAATTTAAAGAATATGAGATAGAGAAAAAGGATACATGTATAATTTAGCAGTTTTAATATATCGAGTTTTGAAGAACAGCCACACTCAATTACAGAAATTTTCATCACCAGTTCACCAAAACAGAAGCATTTGCCTTCAACCCACCAACCCTCAGCAACCAGTAATCTATTTTTTTAGCTCGGTAGTTTTGACTTTGTGGATATTTGATATAAATGAAATAATGCACCTTGTGGTCTTTTGTGACCAGCTTCTTTCAATTCACATAATGTTTTCAAGGTTCACCCTTTAAAGAGAAGGTTCATTTTTGTTAGAGCTTGTATCAGTTTGGTTTTTTGTTTGTTTTATTAGCCAAATAATATTTCAGAGTAAAGATATGCCACATTTTGTTTATTAATTCATCAATTGATGGATACTTGGGTTGTTTCCATGTTTGGGCTATTGTGCATGATGTTATGAATAACAATATACAAGTTTTCATATAGACATATGATCTATTTTTCCCCAAAAACTTGTTTATTTTATTTTTGAATCTATGTGACTTATTTATTTTTAAAATCATTTTATTGTTTACATATTTATGTATAGTATATACACATACTATACATAAAGTGTATATGCATACTATACATAAATAGGTAAACAACAAAATAATTATATATATATATATGTAGTTATTACATCATTGCATTCCCCAGGGTTTTCCCTCCTCCTTATCTTCAGTGAACTTTCATTTTGATTTTCTTGTGCTTCTCCCTTCCTTGATTTCACCCTCCCTCCTCCCCCTCCATAGTTTTTTACCCCAGATCTGTTGTTAACTTACTTTGATTTTTTTCTTGGCATTTTGTTTGTTGTTCCTATATTATCTACAGGTGAAAACATATGGTCTCAACTTTTTCTCTCTGACATATTTCTGCTAATATGATTCCTTCTAGGTCCATCTGTGTTATCACAAACACTTCATATTTGTCAGTTCTTTTTAATATCTATATTGTCAGCAACAGCAAGATTTTAATAAGTGAGTAGTATTACATACACACACACACACACACACACAAGCACACACACATACCCCACATTCTCTTTTTCCATTAACTCACCAATGGGCACATAGGTTTTAACATAAGGGTATATATTTTATTTTTAAGTTAGTATTTCTGTATTATTTGTATAAATGGTCAAAAATGCAGTATCTGCATCTTATGGTATTTTTATTATTGTTTTTTATGAAGTTTCCATGTTATTTTCCACATGGTTACACTAATTTTCATTCCCACCAATAGTACGTAAGGGCTCCCTTTTGTTCATATTATTGCTAATATTTGTTGCTTATTGTCTTTTTGATGAGAGCCAGATTTGAGGTGAGGTATGGACTGTTATGCATCTCCCTGTTCATAGATGATGGTGAACATTTTTACATGTCTCTGTTTGCCTCATGAAAGTCTATCTTAAGAAGTTTCTATTCATATCTTCTGCCCACTTTGTATTCAGACTGTTTTATTATTATTGAGTTATATGTGTTCTTCCTGTATTTTATGTATTAACCTTTTGTCCATTATATGACTTGCAAATATCTTCTTCCATTCATTTACCTGGGAACTTTGTGTTTTAAAAATAGTTTTTCATGGTGTAGATGCATGTTAGTTTTATGTTGCTCCATTTTATAATTTTTTGCTTTTCTTTCTCTTGATATTAAAATTAAAAGCTCAACGACATCTCTAAGGCTGATGTCAAGGAGTTTACCTCCTAAATTTTCATCTGTGTACCTTAAGGTTTCAGTTCTTACATCCACATCTTTAATCCATTTTGAGATAATATTTTTGAGCATTATTTAAGAGAGTGATCTGGTTTCATCTTTTTTGCATGTGGTTGTCCAGTTTCTTGTCACCATTTATTAAAATGACTTTTATTTCTCCATGTTATATTTCTTGCTCCTCTTTTATGGGAGATGGGAGGAAATAAAAGATGTGAGTTTTTATGACTATAGCCCTGTAGTAGAGTTTGATAAGGAAATATTTCACCTTCATTTTTTGCTATTTTTTTCCCTCGGGGTTGCTATGATTGTTTGGTTTGTTTTGTGGTTCCATGAACAAAATAATTTAAAATATAAAGATAAAGATATATTATCATTTCTCAGATACAGAAACATAATTTTTCATCACCATACCACACTGAAAGAAAAAAAAAATAAAGGTCTCACTTTACAGAAGAAAGAAAATGATATCAAAAGAAAAATAAAAATGCAGAAGTAAAATATTTAAGATTTAGATATGTAAATATGTGAAAAATATAAATGGTGACCTGCATTAATACCTGCAATGTTATAAATGAGTTAAAATATATGCATAAAATAACATAATAGAAGTTAAAATAACAATTTATAACTAATAAATTGACTTAAATACTGTTTCTGTATCAGGAAATTGGTAAAATAAGTTACTAAGTTTGATAAATAAGCCATATGAATTTTATTTTTATAATAAGCTATAGTAAAATAGTAAACAACTGTATGGCAATAAAACAATATACACTCAGAAAAGCAATAGAGAATAAAAAGGAATAACAGAAATACTTAGTTAGTCATAGTAAATGAAGACTGGAGCAGGTGAAAGGAAAAATTCCAGAACCTAGAATAGATTTTCCAGCCAGAAAACAATTATGTACAAATCCAACTATATATAAATAAAATTAAGTGAAAAAGGTCAAAATTCTCTAGACAAAATGGCTAAGGTTGTCAGAATTCCAATATATCAATATTTGTAGTTGTGGTTGTAGTTTTACACTATTAATTTCTTTCAACTTTATTGTATGTTTCAATAATATAATAAAATGCTGTAAAACATAAGAAAATATTTTGGAAATGATAAAAAATTTAAAAAAAAAACAAATGCATGTCTAAAAGGTTTAAAATTAAAATATAAGAATAGGGAATGCTCAAAATTAGAATGAAAATCAAACACTATTTAGAGACTAATCAAAAATAATCTGGTGTAGTTATAACATTATCAAAATAATCATTAGAGCAAAGGCATTATTTGGTATAAGGAAAGGTATACATATTGGCAAAGGTGTTAGTCAAAAAGAAATTTTTATGAAGTCAACATTGTAGTCTCAAAGTATATTAAACAAATAAAAAGACATAGAAAATCCACAATCATAGTAGCGGCTTTATCATTTTTGTTTAAAAGGTAATAGAATAGCAGGAAAAAAATACATAAAGCATTTAAATTATAATTAATAATGTTGACCTAATTTAACATGTAGAATTCTATGCTTAACCATGACAAAATTCCAGTTCAAAAATATATTAAATATTTATTAACACAAATCACAAAATAGTCTAAAAAGGATGTCTCAAAAATTTCAAATGATTCAATCACTCACATTTTGTTTTCTGACCATAAATAAAAAAGGTAAAATCCATTAGGAAAGCAGCTGGAAAATTGAATTCACTTCTAAACAATATAAGAGTAAATGAGGAAATTAAAATGGAAGTTATAAAATATTTTAGAATAATAAAGGTGATAAGACCAAATTTTGGGGAATGCTTCAGCTATTTAGAGGAAAATTTATTAGCCTAAGCTGTACTAGAAATTATGAAATATTGAAAATAAATATTTAGGCATCTAGCTCAAGGAACTGGTGAAAAAATGAGCAGAAGGAAGGAAAAAGGAAAAAGATGAGAATAGTACAAATCAATGAATAAGAAAGAAGACTAAATAGAGAAAAATCAGTGACCAAATGTCTATTCTCTAAAAATATTACTATAAATGATAAATCTCTTGAAAGAGAGGTCAAGAAAATAAAAGGAAGAACACAGGAATATCATTACAGAATCTACACATTTCAAGATAATGAGAGACTATTAGAACTACTTTATGTAAATGATTTTAACAGTTTGCATGAAATGGAATATTCCTCTCAACATAAGCTACAAAAGCTGACAGGATATTAAAAATCTTTAAACTCTGAATTCTTTTAAAGTAATTTTGTTGTTGAAATTTTTCATACATATACCCACACAAAACTAGTCTCAGATGTCTTTGTAAATGAATTTTTCCACATATTTAAGAAAGAAATAGCACTAATTTTCATAAACTTTCCTGGAGTAGAAGGTATATTTACTTGTTCTATTTGTTAAAGACTATATTTGCTTGAAATATAACCTTAATTTTAAAATCTATCATAAGCATGAAAGTAAAGAATATTACAGATAAATCTCTTCCACTTATTTAACTACCACAATATTAAGATTTCAGAAAATATGTTGATATATTAAAACATTATACAATATTTCCAACTACTGTTTATTTTATACAAAAATTGCTTTAGGAGCATAAAATCAGTTACAGTTAACAGCGAAAAGCTTATGCAATTCATATAATCATTCTGGTTGATTCAGACAAAACATTTGAAAAAACTTAGTTAACTATTTCTGATTAAACTCTAAGTAAATTAAGAAAGGATGGTGATGTTCTTAATGTGATAAAAAAGTATGTTTTACTTACATACTATGCAGCAACAAGTTACCACAAATTTAGCATCTTCAGTAATGTACATTTAATATCACACCTATTCTATGATTGAAAGTCTGGGTGTATTTGACTGAAATTGAGGCTTTGGTACAGCTGCATTCCTTACTGGAAGTTCTGGCTTGAGAACTACTTCAAAAGTTCTTCATGTTTTTGGAAGAATTCAGTACTCCAATAGTAATATAGTTGTGTGTATTTCCCTTCAAGTGGGTCGTTCCTACCTCTATACTTCTCTACCTTTGTAAATAACCTGGATATAATGGTGTGGTTAATCCTTCTCCTGTCTAGGTGCTCAGTTCCTCTGATATATTTCTACTGTTTCTGCTCTCACCTCATTCATTTAACCCCAGGTAATGTGTTCTATTAGATAGGGCACATCTGATTGTCTCCTAATTTTAAGAACTAACATCTCTAAAGTCCTTACATTACTTATGATACACAATCAAAAATCTGCACCCTTTTTTCACTGAATACGGAAATGAGATAAGACTGTCAGCTCGCATCAAATTTTATTCAGTACTGTGCTAGAAGAACCAGTATAAGAGGGAGAAATAATAGAATATAGAGGTTTGGAAGCAAATAATAAAACATGTATTACTTGTAGTTGACATAATTATGTACCTAGAAAATTTGAAAGTGGCTGTGTATTGATAGCATAAAAATTGAAATAGATTTCTTTGAAACATAGCACCTAACATTGCTTGTGTGAATAAAATGACTGTAGCCTAATAGTTCCATATAAAGCTGAAAATAGAATCTCCTTATTTTTCAGCAATCCATTCCCAAATATATAGATATACCCAAAATATTTCAAAGGGACTTAACAACTTGTATAACAATATTCATAGCAACAATATTCACAATAACCAAAATATGGAAATAGTCCGAGTCCATAAGAAGATAAATGGATTAATTAAATCCAGATTCAGGCAAGCATTGTCACCTGATTTATACAATGGAGAAATAAAGATAATTTTAGTTAGTTGTGCCAGGTGAGGTGGATATAGGAAATCATCTATCTAGGCTAACAGTAGTATTTCTCAAAGTTTGGTCCATGGGCTCTTATGTCTTCTTTGACTCCTTTTTATTATGTTGTCAGTAGCGACCATGATAGAAAAATCAGTGAGAAAAATTCCATAATATCTTGGCACCAATCAAGTCAGTGGCAACAAACTACATAAAATTTATTTCATTATTTACTACCATGCACTCACAGGAAAAGACAGTTTCACTTATGTAGGACCTTAAAGGAGTAAAAAATATTACTTTTGCTAAATTTCAACTTTTAGTTGTCCCTTAAATAATGCAAGGTCTAGGGACTTTAACCTCTGAGCTAATAGGATGCCCATTGGGAGATTCAACCAACCATATTGAATTTTTGTATTTGCCAAAAAAATGTTCCATAAATACTCTGATTAGCACTAGATGCTTTCTTCACATGGAAATCATATTTCCTTGTAAGAATGCTTGCCAAACAGATGTTTTAAGATTTTATTATTTGTTGGCCATATTCCTAAAAGTGAAATTAGCTTGTCACTTAGAACAAAAACACTATTTATTGCCTATGATAAAACTGGACTTTTCAAGTGAAAATTGGAATGTGGAAATCTCTGCAAAATTGACATCTTAGTACTTAAATACTTTTGTGATGAGATCTGAGGTGATATTAACTAATGTGATTTTTATATTATGACATAGAAAAATGTATCAACGTTTGAAAGCTCTACATAAATCAATGAAAAAAATCTTTTCTAAACGATCACTGTATGGCTATACAAAAGCATTCACTAGACATGCATTATACGTCAATTATTTTTAAAGTAGTAGAGCATAAAAAGTTCATCAATGCTTTTTTTTTTTTCAGATTGTATATTGCAAATAACTTTGCAGAAGTTCCACTTGTTAAGTGTGCTAATCTGCAATTATCTAAAAAGGTCAATGCAATGTTCTTCCTTTTTACAATTGCAATCTGAGTGAAACTAAATTTTCTTTTTAAGCTTCAACCAATAAAATATATCATAACAGACTGAAAAAGCAGATGAGGATCCAGCTGTTTATTAAATCAAGTATTGAAAGTTTTGCAATTTGTAGAAAATATTGCTAGTCTTCTCATTAAATAGGATTTTCATTTGGAAAAATATAAGTATTGTTCATAAGATATGTTTAATGTCAAGTAAATTCAAAATTCTAACATGCTTAAATATATTTTAGTTTTCTCATTTTGCTTTCTGTTATCTATCTATTTAGTTTGGTAAACAGATGTTTAGCTAGCTATAGTTTGCTAGCTATAGCTAACTATATCTTATGTAAACACTAACTTTTTTTGGCTATGCAAAATTTCTGTAGCAAAAGCATGTAAGGTTTACTGCTGTAAAATAAGATCTATTCCTAATGACTTAACATATAATTATGAATGGTAAAAGCTCCCTGACATTGTAAGAGTCAAGTATTTCTTACTGTGTGAAAGCATAAACCTTGAAAAAATCAAAAAGACAGATTGAATGACATTAAAACTGAAAACTTCTTTTCATCCAAAGAAATAATTTAAAAAGTTAAAAGGTAATCATTCACAGTATGGTAAATAATATAATACACACATCCATCAAAACAACATAGCCTAAAAATGTAAAATATTACAACTTAATGAGAAAGACAATAGAAAAATGGGCAAAAGTCTTAAATAGATATCTCCCCACATTATCATTCTGCTGGACGGGAGTCTTTTACAAACTCTTAACACAAATAACACTTTGGATTTTTATCTTAAGCGTCATGTTTTTTCAAAGTGTGGTTCAAGGTTCACTTTCATCAATACCAATGGTCAGACTTATAAAAAAAGAAATCCATGCTCTGTGTGTCTTATGTCCAAATTACTTAGAAGTTGATAGTTTTTGATGTCTTTCATGTGATTGTTTTGTATTGTAATTGCTTTTGTTCATGTAGACCCCTACAAGGTTGTTTGGATGTCAACATCATTTGGAAGTTGCGGTTGTTTGGTTTTTAAGCATGACCAATAGGGTCAAATTTTGCAATAGATTTTCTTTAGAAAAAAAAGAAAACTGATGACAGTGGAGAATATAAAAAAGTTATCCTAGAGGTCATTATTGAACTTTTATAGACCAGTTTTGATGTTGCAGAATGAATGAGTTGTTTAGGTTTTTTCCACCATTGGACTCTATGACCAGCATCTGTGGTATTGTGTCCTATCCATAATGGTGCATGCCTACCCAGTGGGTGTGCACATGTGTGAGTGGGTACAACTGGGACTAGGAGGTAAGGAAAAAGTACTGCATCACCCTGGAAAGGGAGAGAAGATCTAGAGGAGAATGCAAAGGAGAATTAGAACTTGAGAGAAAACTCCAGTGACAGTTTCTTTGCTGCCTGCTTTTCTCCTATTTATTATGAAAAAATTCTATGAAGATTAAGTGCCCCAACCTTCTTTAGCTGCTATAATTCATGATGAACCTGCCTAGATTGGGATGGTTTCCAAACAGATGCCCTGAAGCGAAATCTACAAGTAAGAATATATGGGTAGTGAGTATACAGAATGGAGAATTCTCAAATCATGCTCTCTGGATCAGTAGCAAATACATGACCAGGAATCTTGCTAGAAATGCAAATCTCTGACCTCACCTCAGACTGGGATAATTTGGGAGACACCCAGAAATCTGTTTTTTAACAAGTTGTCTAGTTGATTCTGATGTATTTAAGAAACTTAATAATGACTGGTAAAGATAATTATCTTGGCAAATTTGGTTGTTAAAGTGATGGTATCTAAGCATATATAAATACTGATAGGAAAGTGTTTTTAATGAGTTAATGGTTGAAAATAAACTAATATAAGGAAATCCCAATATTCAATGTAATTGAACAACTATGGGATGGATTCTAATCAGAGTTCAAAATAAAGATATATTTATGTATTGTAGTAAAAATTAGAGGCAAGAAGAATGGATATATAATAGAAAAATTTTATAATCCTTATTATATGCTGCAAACCATTGTAATATATTCACAAGTTTAAATTCTTGCAATGAATTACAGCAATCCTATTATTAGACAATCATACTCATCTTACTGGTAAAGAGATAAAATTAGTGAGAGTTTGCATAATTTTGCCAAAATCACATTCCAGTAAATGACAGTGGTAGATTTCAGGACACTGGAGCTCTGTATCTGGTGTTTCACTGATACTCTGTGCTTTAACTAAGATGCAAGGTAGGTTTATAAATGTGGTATATGAAAGTTGAGAAAATTCCCATTGATTAGGTTTGTATTTTCCTGGCAGGTTGTCTGCAAAAATGAGTAAAGAGGAAAGGTAAGATATTTGAAGACAATTGAGCCAATTTAGAAATAATCATAAACAGATACATGATAGCCCACTGAGAAAAAAAATACATCAATAAAATGGCAAGCATGATTGCAGGCCGATTAGAGGCTGGTGATCATTAGTTAATTTAGAATTCACCAAAACCCTTGTCATATGATTTCCCTGGCAGCAATCAGTTGCCTCTGTGCAGTGGATATTTGACTCTATCTTGGATTAGGGATTTTGTTGCATAGTCATGAAGAAGAGATAGAATAGTATGTTTTCTGAGTTGGTACTAGGCATATTGAAATGATAAGCGATGGCATGCAAGCTGGGTATGATCAGAAATGAAAATGAAATTAGTTGTATTTTCAAGGAAGTTAAAAATGAAAAAAAATTGCACATATTCTTACAGCTATTTTTAAGTTTCTGTTCCTTGGCAAGTCTTTAACCATATGTATGAATATTTTGCATCATTTAACCATACTGTGCATTCAATTTTGTGCTGTTTCTTCATTTGGAAAAGATATCTTTCTCATTTGCTACATATTTTATTTACCATTTTAATAGATGTTTTTAACATTTGATGTAGTGTATACAACTTAAACCCTCCCTTATGTAGAACCATTAATGTTGTTTCAAATTTTAAAGCATAAAGATATATACATTTTGGTAGGGAGGATTTTTCTTCTATTTTGAATTAATTCCTTAGAGCAACTCCTTGAGATGAGATTATCAAAAGAAAGGATTTGAACAATTTTATTTCACTTGCCTTGGTGATTGAGTTAATATTGCCATCCAGAATAATTGTCCTAATTTACCTTACCACCAGAAAAGTATGAATATGCTAGTTTTTCTACGTGGCCTTCATTATCAAGCTTTTGAAGCATATTTAATATATTTTTATAATTTAATAGTAGAATAGCACTTGTTTTCATTGCAATGATTACTATGTTTATTCCTAGTCAGATGAAAAAGTTTTTATATGGTTGTTTGCCTAATATTTCCTTTTGGGTGAAAGGTCTTTTTCATGCTTTTTGCTTCTATTCAGTTTATATACTAAGATCTCACAACTGTTTCTATTTGAATAAACTTTAAAAAATAAAAATAAATAATAAAACCCTTCTCAGCTATCACAAATAAAATGAATTATTGCAAAATGGTTTATATAATCCCAGTAGTTCTGAGAATCCACTTTTGCACAAAAGTACATGTGTAAATGTAGAGGTTTGAAATGTTCACATATTATTATGTTATTTGCATAGTAGCTGAGGAATTGTTTGCAATATTAACTAATTATTTATACCTACAGTTGTTATTAAGGAAGTAAAGAAATGTGACATTGATATACATTGAAAATTAGAATTCTGAAGTTTTAATGCAAAGATATGTAAACTTTTTAAAACTTCCTCATATCTGTAAAATTAATCAAATTGTAATATTCATATAAATCTATTTTGAAATTTACTATTTTCTATATATAATTTGTATTGTCATTTAAAGCTAAATGTATTTTGAATATTTAAGATGAAACTAATCTAACACATGATATATGAATCTAAATTTAATTATTTCATGCATTTATTTTTATTAAAATTTTGATGAAATATAATCAAATTTTGCACTTTGGATACAATAGTGTTTTATTAATTTTCTATTTATATCAAATTAAGGTAAGAAATAAATATAGTGGAGTAGAGAATTTATATTTTGTATAAATATTGCTGACTCAACCTCAAAATGATAAATATGGCTTTTATAATTTGCCACCTTTCAGTCATATACAAATGATAGCTTTACACAGGCCTTAAAATTTTATCATTAGGTTGCTATGTCTGCTAGATTGATATAAATTGTACATTTTTACACATATCATTTGTAGATTATTATTTATACTTTTTAGGGACTTCTAAGAATTAGGAATACAGTATACACGTGAATTGCAGTTTAAACAAAGATACATGCTAATCACAGAAGCATTGTTCATCATCTTGAGTATTTCACCATCTTAGGTAGTATTTCTATCTAAGTCATTGTTCCTCTACTATAAAGTGATCTTTTCCAGAGTGGCAGATATCTAGAAGAAAAAGTCTACATAAATTCATGTAGAGATTTAAAGCTTAATTAAAAAAAAAACTGAAAACAGAAACATTAATCCAGAATATTTTTTCAAGGCACTTATCATTCATATTTATATTGCTGTAACAATCTTGAACAGAATTTTAAAGACCTTATAATTGTCTAGCCTTCTGCTACTCTTACATAAGGCAATGTTGGAATAAATGTAAGAATCAATTTTATTTCTTGTTAAGATGCAGTGATCATTGTCAAAGTGGAGCATGTAATATTTATGGAACACATAATATCCAAAATAGTGAGCTGAGAATCACACATACGACAGAATCCAAAGTGTACTGATGAGAAAGTCACTGCTTGAATTAATACATATCCCAAAATTTACAATGTTTAGCTAATTCTAAGAAACAATAAGAAACAGTCATTTTATTTACATGTAGCACAATCTCCTATGTATCAGTTACCATGACTTGTCTTAACATTTACAATTTCATCTTTATATGCAATTGATTGCAATAAAATCTCAAATTTAGTCACTAAACTATTCATTTGCTAATTAATTTATTGCTATGTCTGTATTTAAAGTAAAGTATTAATAAGATAATTTTCAGATAAGGTCATTTTCAGATTTTTTTTTCATTTTTAAAGGTGAAACAAATGTCAATTTTATTTTTTATTAGTTTAATGAAATTTATAAATTAACCCTTGAAAGTTGACTAAAACTGAATCATCGAGAGGTCGGAGGGCATGGGGGAAGTTTAAAACTAAAGAAGGAAGGGAGCATATGAACTATCGTGACTCACTACAGGTAATTTGGTGGTGGTGGGTACATAATGATGGTGATACTCAAGGGGGGGATCCTATACTTCTAAAATACCAATGATAATGCAAACCAATGCTACCTCAGTTGAAACCCAAATTTCATATCACTTTGTATTCTAAGGTTTGGCTATTATAAAATGGAAACCAAATATATACTACATATTTGGGTGGATTTCTAATATAAAAATGCATCAACAATTCTAACAACTTGCATTTATTAGCCTTTTTTAAAGAATTATCTATAGTAAATGACAAAAGCTTTAATGTAGCAAATGGTTATTTTTTCATGTATGTTTTAATTTACCTCAGTCTAGTCAAGAATGTGATCATAGATTTTTGGTACTCTTCCCTTTCAATGTGAAGAATTCCTGACAGCAAGTAATACTATGATGATAGATCAGTTTTGTGAGACATGAACCTTAAATTATTTTCGGGAATCTTCTTTAAGTATATCAATTACAATTAATTATGTCAATTAAGCATAAATATTAATATTCACTCAATAACTTTTGAATAAATTGCTAATTTCTACAAAATTGAATAAACATGAGAAAATTCAGAAAAGGAAGTAATGTTTTTAAATATCTTGCATGTTTATAATAATGTTTATTCTATGCTTCTTAACTGAAAAGAAATGAATAATCTATACATGTAAAATGATTTTGGAATATTTTTTATAGAGAATAAAATTGATGAATATTTATAATATGGTTAATTCCTACTTTTAAATATTTAGTAATTTAGAAAAAAATCAGTTTTATTGCTTGCAATTGGCTATGCCATATCAATTTTAGGATTATTGTCAAATTTAGATAACCCAAATCGAATATCAAACATTTTAGTGTCCTATGCAGTGACAGATAAATTATTCTTAGAATTCACAACAGTCATTATCCAGTCACCAATGTCCTTGTTTTACTGATGGATTTTGAGATGTTACTTTTATGAATGTGATTAAATCATGACTATTCAGTAATAAATTTAAATATTTTGCCAGTATGGTCATGATGCATTCCTTCTTAATTTAATTATCAAAAACAATTTTTACTTTATTCAGTGAATATCCTACTTTCTTAATGATTTTATCTGAATTTTTAAATTACATTTATGATGTCAGAAAGCTTCTGGAATACTATTGCTATTTTCTTATTTTAATTTGAATTTGTTTAATACACAATTTTTGAAATGAGGTATTCCATATATATATATATATATATATATATCAATTCTGTAATTTCTCTTGCTTTACTGAAGCATTTCAAAGTTTTTTGGCACATTGCAGTAAACTGGTATATGTCCAATTCAACTTTCTTTAAGTTATAGTCCTTAAATGCACAATTCCAGTATCCTTGACCAAATGGGACATATAAACAAAATTGGAGAGGTAACAGAGAGCCGTCAAAGAGGTAGTCATTAGAATAGACTTTGTGTTCAAATTATATATATATAGTTAATACATATATAGTATATATTATATATATTAGGTATGAATTCATTAGCGTCCATATCAGTGTCAATTAGCCTCATAGTAAATCAGCCTCTGGACCTCCTTTTGCTGTTAGTTTTTTCCCTTACTTCATGTAATTTTACAAATAGAAGTAGCACCAAGATATTAGATAGATTAATCATTTGTACATATTACATAAAATGCATAAAAATGTATTAACTATATTAAGGGATAAAAAATATTATTAAGTTTATTTATTGATAACAAGGCAATGAGATTCAGCAGTTTTAAATGATTACTTTTTTACACACACACACACAATGAGTTAAGAATTAGACACTAGGAATAAGATTTAATAATTAATAACCTTATACCAAGGATATTTCAACCAAGAATCAAGTCAAGAGCAGAAAATATTTCCACAGTATAATTTCACATGAATATTTCCACTTCTATTTTTAAAATAACAAATATTCATTGTATAATACTTGTAAGACACATAAAATATAAAATAAAACAATATTTATTCCAAATCCCAGTCTATCTGAGAAAACTAATTTGGCATGTTTTATAGCCTTGCAACATTTGAACAATTTCCAAGCTTTTATTTTGTAAACAATATTGCAGCAGACATCCTTGTATAATAAGCCTGTTACACATTCATAATTATTTGCAAAGCAAAAACTCCTAGGTAAGTTTCAATGTTGCCTGCTATACTTTGCTGAATTGTTTCCAAGAAAGGTCTACATTTATATTCTCCACCATTAAATAATGTCATAATTTTAAACCATAAGAATTGTCTCTTTTTTAAAAGAAATATTGTCACACAAACTGGAATAAGATTATTCAGAATATTTAATTGCACACAGGTAGATACTACTAAGACACTCTGTAGATCTAAAAAAAAATTTGTGAATCATTTTATTATATTGTCTAAAGGTTATATAGAAAACCATTAATTTGAAATTCATAGTATAAAAAATAATTGTAGAATCTAGAACATATTAAAAATTGTTGCAGTGGTATTTGTCTAGGCTATTTATTTAGAATAATATATCAAATAACATCATTTCATATTTATGTCCTTTCAACACCAGGTCATTAACAAAATATAGACTTCTGGACTGAATTGGGAAAACCTGAACTTCTGGACTGAGTTGGGAAAACTAGTTTTACTATTTTGGATGAATAAGTTGGACTCTAATTAGACGTTAATTAATGTTATTGAATGTTTTCCTTTTATCTATCATGTAAGCACAATTATTTTAAAATTGTCTAAAATTCTGGAGGATTCTGATAATTAATAAGCAAACAATAGTATTTAGAATTTTAAACCATTACTCAAGTAAATGCAAAAATAAACTTCAAGTAGAATAGATTTATATTTAAATTCAAAATTTTGAAACTACTACATGTGAGGGCAAATTTTTTAAATTACCATTTGTGGAAATTTAGACTTGGTTATACTTTTTACATATACTTGTTATATAAAAACTTTTTCAGTATAGCATAAGTTGTATATTAAGCTTTTGATGATAGGTATAAATATATATGTGTATATATATATATATATATGTAAACTTGTTCATGTAGAAACTTTGCTATACCTCTAGACAGTGTTATATTTTCAGCACAAAGAAGATATAGAGGTGGCCTTTTCCAATGCTTAAAAAATATCAAGCAGTTCAACAGAGTAAAGTCTTTAAAGTGCTAGTCACTTTTATCAGGGCTAAAACTTTTAATCTGCGTATAATTAGGCCATATCTGTAGAGATATAATTACTAATTCACTATTAATCCCTTTAGAACAAAAAACTATAAACTACTGTGAGGTCTGACATTGGGGTAACAGATTTTAGCTTAAAAAATGTGGTTTTAAATGAAAATATTTATGTGAAGTAGCTATATAACTACAGGTTACATTTTCTAAGAAAATCTGTATTTAACAGACTAGGAACTCCATGGGGTATATTATTCTGTCATTCCACTATAACCTCTAGGGAATTTTGCTTCTAGTGCTGTACCTTTAATTATATACAATAAAACTCAGACTAGTTAAAAGAATACCACTATGAAGATAAAAAGCTGGAGCAAATCTCTGAGGTGGTATTTAGAAAATATAAACAAATTCTAAATAAACAAAAAGAAGTGAAATAAACAAGTATATTATGCCTATTCTTTTACTTTTCATACAGATTTAGGACATTACAGTTACATAATAATAATGAAATCTAAATTATATAACATTAAAATAATATATATTTTTAATTAAGATAAGTGAGCTGCAGGAAAATATTATGAATCAAACATAAAGCATAGTTAATAACAGTTGTGAGAGGAAGCAAATAATTCAAACATAGTGCCTGTCCTTAAGGAATTTGCAGTATAGTTAAGGGAAATTGTTTTCCTATAAGAACATTCTAAATGTAAAACTAATTTATCAGGCAGTGAAAAGCAATAGAATATTTCCACAGTACTAACAGGGTATAAAACAGGAATAACCAGAATAAGTGTCTAAATATCTGTAGAGTCAGTTAATATTATTAACAAAGTCATTAATATTAACAATTAGGAAATAATATTTCATAGAGTGTATATTAAGTCTGTTAATGGTTATATGTTGACTGAGGTGAACTCAGCATAGACTAGAACATACTAGTTCAATTTCAGAATTCTTTTAAAATGATTTTCACAAATAATTGAATCCCCACAAACATTCTTTGAGTCTCTATTAGTGTTAATCACATTTTACAGAAGAAGAAACAGAGGTAGAATGAGCTTAATATTTTATCTGTGTCTACAAAGTTAGCAAATAACAGAGCTGAAGTTTTGGTCAGTATGGGTATTATGAAGGTAAGAGCAATATCTCTATGGCTATCAGAGTAGATGTGATCTATATGGAGTGACCCCTCCTGGAAAAATAAAAGGTGCATTTCCTTTAAAATACACAAATGAAAGCATATATGCACAAATCAAGGCATATATATGTATACATACATACATATATACATACATATATGCATGCATACATATATATGTTATTAAATAGATCTGCTATAGTTCAGTACACCAACCTGTTCAGTCTTCACCTAACTCAACTGTGGCCAGGGGCACTGAGGACATAAGTATTAGGAACATACAGATTAAGATTAGGGCTAGATAAAATTATAGTAGAGTCAAATGATAAATTTTCAAGCATTTTTTAATCTTCGCAACAACTCGGAGTGGTTATGTTAGCCTGGAATTTTTGGTTGCAAATATAACAGCAGTTATATTGTAGACTAGAGTAACACAGCAAAGGGATATTAATTTCCATGACATTATTTTCCATAACATCCAAAGATGTGAAAAGAAGGAGCTGGAAAAATCATTATAATTGAAAGTTGATGGGAAACCAGGAAAAATTTTAGCTCCATTTCCTGCTTCTGATTTTTTTTCTGAGATTCTGCTTTATCTCTCTCTTTTCAGAATATTTCTCTGATATTCAGCATCCATAGCAGAAGTTCACTGATCTTAAATTCATACATTTCATTTCTAAATCCAAAAGAGGATGTTGGAAAGAAATTAATTGGTTCAATTTTGGCTGGATTGGGGACAATTACATGACTGGGAAGGATTATCTAGAACAAAGATTACTATTCACCATCCAATTTTTGTACACCAGCATTTCTTTGAAGGGGAGCAGTATGAGATTAGGTATGACTGATATTGTCATATCTTACAAATGTAAGAAAAATCAGTCTAAATAAGATAAGTGATTTCTCCAAGGAAGATGATAACTTTGAAACCAGGCCCTTGAGCTCACTGAGCATTCTTTTCACCATTTCATCATATCTACCCCAAACTAGAAGTATTATTATACATACAAACTGAGAACCATATGGATTTGCAATTAAGAAAAACTAAGAGGACTTAATTGTGGATTGGAGTCAAAATAGAATACAATGAGATCAGATAATGTTCAAGGTCAAAACAGAGCACAGGAGTCAGTGGATTAGACTTATTGAAGAGAAGTCAGAAAGAATTATGGCTTGATCTATAGTATGTCAGTGTCCAAAATCTGAACCAAGTACAGCTACCAATAGGTTATGTGGCTGTTATGAATAGCTCTATAAGCAAAGATTGTGGAATTTCAATATTCCTGCCTTAATAAGACATTAATTCAATGACTACTTATGGAACATCTACTCTGTGTTAGGTACTGGAGATATGGCAGTGGACTAGGTAGAAAAAATTCCTGCACTTGCATTCTAAGTGGGAGAAGACAGATGAAATGCAAATAAACAGCATTTCTAATGGTAATGAGTGTTAGGGATAGTATGAAGACAGAAAATTTTAACTAGGGTGGTAGGTGATTAAAGAAGACTTCTCTATAGAAGTGGAATGATTTGAGATTAAAAAGGTATGTAGATATTTAAGGAGATATGCTCTCCTCTTTAATTTGAGAGCCTGTGTAATTGGTGTTCAAACTTTGTGTAAATTAGATGATTCTAATTCTGGGTAACAGTTAAATTTTTGGGATTTTGTTTTGTCAGCATATTCTTGTGGCAGATTGATAGTAAAAATGACCCAGTTCTCCACATCTCTTGGTTGAGTAATGTGATTTGACATCTCAATTAATAGCTAAGAGCCTAATTTCCAATTCCTAAACTCTGGGCTTATTTTGTTTTTATGTGGCCAACAGAAGGTTGCAGACGATGGGTTTGTCCTGAATCTAAGGCTTTTTGAGGTCTCACACACTTGTCCCTTTTTTTAAGGAGCTCTGCCTCTTTTATAACAAAAGTAGGCTATCCTACTGGAAGGCATGTGATCAAGTGGAACAAAACATTTTTAGGCCAGTAGCTCCAGATGAAGTCTGCTTTGAAAAAGAACCAAGATCACTGAAGGCTCACAGCTGACCTGCAGATCCATGTGTGAGAACTGTCAAGGTCAAACAACGAGATGAACTGTTCAGTCAGCACACTGAGGTTAGTGCAACATCATGTGGCTGTAAGTTAAACTTTTGAGTGCTAGCCTGGTTTACAATGCAGCATTATTGTGGCAACAGATAATTAATATCCCCCACTTCCCCAAGAATAATAACCATCAGCACTTAAGAGATTATGATTGTTCACATTTGCAATGTGTACTTACATTTCATTTTGGAATACTAGTGTTGTTTTTGTTGTTGATGATGGTGGCGATGGTGGTAGTGGTGGTGGATTTTGTGTGTGTGTATTAACAGTGCATTATCATGAGGTAAATGGCAAGCAAGAGAAAATAACAGGGAATGTTAAGAGGGATAGAGCAAACTTAATGTTCACCAAATATGTAAACATGAAGCACCTCTTCCCATTACATGTGTTGAAACCAGTACATAGAACTCTATAAGCATGAGTTGGTGAAATATGACCAGCAATTCAGGGATATTCTTGAAATTTTTGTCTAGGCAGTCCCATATCCCAGTGCCCCCACAATCTAGATGAAAGCCCATACAGTCTCATTTTAAACAATATTGCTAGAAATCAAATCTCTTATATTTACTATACAAAACACATTTGAAAGATGGCAAGAGCTAAATTATAGCCTTCATTTTCACCTCATCAATCTTCTCTATGCTTGTTATAATCTCACTTATACAAAACAATTCAAATTATCTTTCATAAAACACTAGAAATTCCCTAAGCTTGCAGAATCCTTGTCTTTTTTCATCTTTGAAATGATTTTTTTCTGCGCACTTCCTATAATTCTGTTTATTCAAACAATAACATGATGCTTTGTGTATAAAGAAATGCTTATGAATCATCAATAAGATGTATATTTTAAGCTGTGTTTTTCAGTTGTGGGATGGAATTGCATTCCTCTTCCTCCCTTCTTTTGCATAGTGCACATTTTTGCTGGTGTGAGGATCACTTTCTAGTCACTGAAACAAACAAAATAGAAACAACTCCTGCCCAAGTCACTATTCTGCCCTCAACAATTAACTTCAGTAAGTCATTGTTTTAATTTCCATAGTAGAATCTGATGTGATTTCAAAAATTTGTTTCAATAACTTATCACATTCTGACATATCAGCACATAGTTTTGGGTTCTTGGAAGGCTAGACAAATGAGGAAACCAACATCAGATAAATTAGTATGAGAAACCAGCAAAACGTAACAACATACATGTGGGAGAATTTACATGCTATAAGTTCTAAAGTAAAGTGTAGTAAACCAAGAATATATACCCTCTGTTAAAGGACCTGGGGGTTTTAGAGAGGAGGAAGAGACTTCACATGATAGGGAGGGATGACCTCATTTTTTACTCTGATATGATTATTAGAATTTAATTGGTATGTTTATTAGATTTTTACCATAATAAACATGACTTTCCAGATAGGGAGGGATTGTTTGCTGGCAAAGCTATACCTGGATGATACCCTAAACTACATTCCTCTAGGTCATAAAAAAGGAGAGCAGTGATTGCTTCTTGGATTAGCAAATCAAAGAAGTCAGGCAAGGACAAGGACATTACTACTCTGAACTTAAAATATTAAACATTCTCTAAGAAATGGAAAAACTTCCTGAGGGAGATCCACAGGACCTCAGTTGGCTTTATTTCCCCCATTCAAAGGTGACAATAAGTGTCCTACTTCAGGCATATTGAGAAAAGCCACACACATACGATAGATATTTGGACCACTTATTTTAAATCCTTCAAATAGAAATTACTGAAAGAATGTTTCAAATAAATTCACATGATTATTTTCTTCAGCTTTAGTCAGTAAGATCTTAAACTTATTTTCTTTATGAGCACAAGAATATACATATAAAAAAGGCAAAGCAATTTGCAATTACTTTCAGGATATTATATAAAATGAAACAATGGCATTATAAATAATATTATATCACAAATTGGTCTTTGACATTGGCCTTAGAAAATTCTCACCAAGTCACAATGAACAGCAATTTCTATACATGCTACTTATTATTTAAATGTATTTCTGCATTTCTTCACTGTTTCATTCTGAAATCAGGATTTGAAATTAGATAATTCAAAGAAATATGACAATATTTGAATAATGCTTTCATAAATGTTTGTTCCTTAAAAGAACATCCTCCTTTGAGAAATAAGAATTTGCAAAAGTGATATAAAGGAAATATTGCTATCCAGTTATCATGACACCCATTGGGAAATGTACAAATGTTTACATAAAGACTGCATTTAAAAACACTATGCAAATTTGTAAAAGTCTGTTGGCAATTAAAAAATATACATAAACATGGTCAATTTATTCTTCTTAATTGTAATTGGTATGCTAAACTTTGTTAAGTTTTCTATTTAAATAAGCAATTTCCTAAACATTTATTTGTAAGATATAAACTATTCAGTTTTATAATGATCATTGCATTTTGAATCAGGAAACTATCATTTATATATTATGATTATTAAAAGTTTTCTGCTTAAACACACTGGAAGATAGTCTTCAGATCTAAGTGCCCTATTTTGCATGTACTTGATGTTTTGTCCATATTCTAAATGAAATTGTGTCTTGAACTTAAAAACAGCTCCTAAATCATGGTGTTCACATCTACCAGTAATTTCTGCTACACAAATAGGCTATTAGATTTTGTATTTTCTCAAAACCAATTTTTCTTATCGTTATCTGTAGAAACCATTTTAACTATAGTTGAAGTTACCAGGATAGAAGCATATTTTCTCCCTCCCTACAATGATGAAGCATTGATTGAGCAAGTGATTTCTTGCTTCATGCTATATTAACTTGCAAAGCAGCCTGAAATTTTCTGACACACACACACATATATAAAAATATATATAAATACACACACACACACACACACACATATATATATATATATATATATATATATATATATACATTCACTTGAGAATTACAGAACCTATAGAAATAAAATGTCTGCACTGGGCAAGTTATTAACAAATAAAGACAAGTCGTAACACTTCTGGATAGAGCTATTGCATTTAAAGGATGAATGCTAATTCATTTAAAGTTATTTTTGTAGCTTTAGTAATTTCATTCATCAAGGACTTGTGATGATCTTGGGAGGGGTAAGAATTGTTAGGGTTCAATATTCATTCTGCATATACACAATTATTTAACTGTTAGCAGTGTTGTGGAAGGGAAAGATCATCAATGTGCAGTTTACAAGATCTGGATCAGAAGCAGAAACCCATCACTAAAGTCTTAGTCAAGTAAGACTTGTTGAGATTCAGTTTGCTATAAAAGTGAACCTATTAGTACTTCATCTACTGCCACTGCAGTTGTTAGGAGGAGTGATGAGAGAACATCTTTAAGAGTTCATGATGGTAAAGGCATTTTGAAATAAAAAGCCAGCATTTTCCTAAGACAGGTCATAGGTTCACTATGTATATGCCAAGTCTGCCTATTCCCCCATGTTTATTTCTCTGTAGGAGTCTGCATTAAAATAATCAAACCTTAACCCTTTTTTAATAAGATGAATTACATTGATAGTCTGTGTCAGTGCCAAGCATCTGTAGTTATACTGGCTCCCCATGTTTAATGTTAGTGGTTTTTGTAAGATAAAATTTATCCCTAAAAGATTATGCAAACAAGGTGTGGGGTAGTTGTCATCTGACTAGTTTAATCTGGACAATTTATAGTAAAGATTTTTGAAAAGGGTCAGGCATGGTGGCTCGTATCTGTAAACTTCAGCCTATGAAGCGGCCGTGGCCAGGGATAGCAGTTTGAGTCCCGCCTGGGGCCTGTCGCAAGACCTAGTTCCAAAAAAATAACTGGCGTGGTGGCGCGTGCCTGTAATCCCAGCTACCTGGGATGCTGAGGCTGGGGATTGCTTGAGTCTGGTACCCCAGGCAATGAGAGCCTGTGTTTCGACGGGCAAAAATAGCGAGACCCAGTCTCAAAAAAAAAAAAAAAAAAAAAAAAAAAAAAAAAAAAAAAAAAAAAAAAAAAAAAAAAAAAAAAAAAAAAAAAAAAAAAAAAAAAAAAAAAAAAAAAAAAAAAAAAAAAAAAAAAAAAAAAAAAAAAAAAAAAAAAAAGATTTTTTGAAAAGGAAAAGGAGAATGCTTGCTAGATCTAGGATGATAGATGATAGGAATTATGGGTAAAAGACATCAAATTGAAAATGAGAAAATTAGACGATGGAAGGAACATCTGGTTCAATGTCATGAACAGGGCTTAGACAACAGACTAAAAAGAACACTCCAGAACATTTGATACATCTTAATGAAGGATTTTTTTTTTTTTTAGTTCAAAGCCAATGTGATCTGAATGGGGAAACTATGAAAGAGTAACTACAGACTTGAAGACTGAATTAGTCATTAGGAAAATAACAGTTACAGCCAGAGATCGCTGAAAGAGTTGGAATTTTGCAAATTGACGTTCATAATAATGGCTGCCTAGCTTATTGAAAGAAACAGTCAAACAGTGGTTTAATTGCAAGCTCCAAATGTATAGACTAATTTTGTAAAGTACACCTACCCAGCACGCTTGTCTTTTTTCTCATAGTCCCCTTTATACTCCAGAGGCTATTTTGGTCATGATAGTTCCTAGCTAAAGACAGACCCTCACGAATTATGTATATGGAGTTCTTAGTTAACAATAAAAGAAAAAGTAATCTACATTAAGAAAACCAGTATTTAGCTGACTGTTATCAGTCACTTGATACCATGATAAAGTGGGGACCTTTAAAACACATCTCTTCACAATTTTAATCAAATGATTTCCTTTTTTCTCTACATACAATAGTCTCTTATACCCAGCAGTGATTACATAGCCTCCATCACTGACAGAAGCAATATCAGCATCTTCAGTGGCAGCTGGATAAAAAGTTTCTATGTTTATCTGAAAAAATATCTTTCATGCTACTGTCTTGTTATGCAGTCTAGAAATACATTCTGATTCAACTCTGAAAAGAAGACAGTTTAAATACTTGACTGCAGTTATATAGTCAAGGCAGACCATAATTTCTGTTTCAGAAACCATGTGTGCAAGCTGAATTTTACTCTACTGCTAGAGTTTTAGGGCCAGATTTTCAAACAAGCATTTGTGTGCATAAAATGGGTAATTGCACACACAAATGGGCAATTTTGTATGCAATTATCCATTTTGCATACACAATTATATGCTTCCGAGGGTATAACGCATGTACATGAAATTTGGTAAGCATACCCATTACACCTTCTTTTGAAAATTTGGTCCACATTGTAGGTTTATTGCACACAAGAAAATTTAGGATTCTTCCTGTTTGATAACATAATTGTACTCATTTTTTTACTTCATACCTATTAATCAAGGATTGCCAAGCCCAACAGATTATTAATCCAATCATCCCAACAGCTCTATTAGCTATGGATACTAAAAGTTATGACAATCTCATTTATAAATTAAGAAACCAAGACACAGAATTTGGAATTTTCTAAATATTAACCATTTTCCATTTAAGCTTCCTGAAAAATAGTTCCCTAGAATCTATTCTCCATCTGCCTCCTCAAATGTAAATCTAAAAAAAAAGCAAAAACAAAAAACCTATTATTGCAAATGACAAAGGAAAAGAGCATAAACACAGATTCTTTCCTTGTGGTCCAACTAAGCCAAAGTTTATCCACATTTCTGCAGTGACATATAGCTTGTGCAAGTCCTATTTCCAAGCATAGATGTGGTAAGACAGCAAGTTTTAAAACAGGGCTTCTTAACCTGGAAAATTCTTATGTCATTGTCAAAATGAGAGAATAAAACATTCACTCACTTCACAGAAGTAAATTGTGTCTAAAGGTTTGCAGCATGTTTCTAAGAGAGCTGATGAAAGAGGTTTATTTGACTGATAACAGCTTAAATTTTATGGTTACACATGTGGCTTTCTCACAAAGTTAAAAGCAGGATCCTTTGTGGCGTTGATATTAGAAAGAAGACAGACACTTGAATATTTATTGTTGTTGTTGTTATTGTTGCAGTTAACTTATATGCCCCTTTGTAGACCTGTTTGACTTGCTGCCTGTCTACCATGTCATTGTGTAGTCTGCACAGATAGTACAGAGCAGAAAGCTCAAGCTGTTCCAGGAGAGAAGAATGCAATCAATCCTTGCAAGGGAAAAAGTTCAGAATTGCTACTACACAGAGATTACAATTTGACAGCAACTTTGCCTGAAGCTTTTGAATTGTTTATATTAAGACAAATTAATAGACTTTATAATGATCTTTAATTGAGGTCATTACTATTATTGGATAGTTCTAGCATGAAGAGTTAATGGTAAGAGAATAGCATTAATAGTAACAGATTGTAGAAGTAATAGCAGTAGCAGCAGCAGGTGTAGTAACAATAATAGCAGTAAAAAGAGGAATAATAATGCCAATAACAAAACTGAAAAAACTAACATTGCTATGTGCCTAGCATTATGGTAAATGGATTAAATGAATACAATTTTCATAGTAACTCTGAGAGAAACACTTTTGTCCATGAGGAAATGAGATTACAGTTGTCTTTAGTCATATGCTAGATAGTGACAGAACTGGGATCAGACTTAATGAGTTTTAAATGCTACATACATGAAAATGGGTATAACTCCATCCAGTTCAGCCACTTCCTTTCCTCTCTTCTTTTGAGGTAGAGGTGGTTTGCCATGGTGTGTGTGACTTAGGGGATTGGTTCACACCACCTCAGATGACTGTCACACACCATGCCACCACCCAAAGCTCTGATAATCCTTGACCCTAGACCATTAGGCCTTATGTAGCTGTAGAAAATATAGGGAAATTTTGATAGAGGCTACCTATTTTACAAAATGCCATTCAAAAGATGCCATTTTAGTAAGTTGTTCAACTGAAATTATTTTATTTTAAAATTAAATCTTTCTACATAGTATTAAGTTCAAACTACCACCCTGTCTAACTAAGAAGTGATCAGTTAGATACTGAGCAAAATGAGGGGACCATCTTTAAGACATACTGAGATTTCTTGATAAGAAAAGTAAATTATTTGTCTTCAGGCATGTATGTGCAAGTGCGCATGTGCAAATGTGTAATTACACTTTAACTGGAGAGAGACTTCTAAAATATACCTGACTCTGCCAATAACATTAATTTCTTCCTTTAATAATAACTAAAGCTGAGAAAGACCTCAAGGAATAAACTGCATGCTGCTCATTAGTCCTAAACCTTTCATGATGAGCATGCTTATAGGGATGTTTAATAATTTGTGTTTCCTTAAAACCTTTCATCTTAAATTTCCAATGTGCTTTATAAACATTAATTCTCTTAACACTGCTACTTAGAAGATATATATATATAGAGAGAGAGAGAGAGAGAGAGCTTCGATATGCCCAAATAATAAATGATCTAATAATATACTTTATGTCACTAAAGATGGGAAAGTAAATTAAGAGTCATTGTTTGAATGATTTATTTTAAATATACATAATTTTGGAAGAATCTGAGTCTCAAAAGTAGATTTTATTTATGACTTAAAAACTATGTAATTGACAATAACCCCCAACACCTTTTATCTATAAGTTAATTTATAAAATCTACTTCATTTATTTATAGCCCATATAGGGCCTTCTTAATTCAGTCACATATTAAAGTAATCTGGATCAGTTCTATATATAAATCTGTTAAATTATAGTTAATGTAAATGAATGCCCATACACAGAAAGGTTAGACATTTTTAATAGATTTTGGAGTTAAAACCCCATATTTGTCCAGAAGTCTTATGAACTGTCTTTATTGTATATACTAAATAATAAAATTTATTACATGACAATTATTTTACTCAGGACACGTAATGAAGAAGTAGAATGCAGCTAGGGTGCCCACCTGTCATTTACACAAGTACAATATGACTTCCATATGATTAGGATAAAACACTGTGTTAACATGTGGCATGGGCAGTAGGGCTGTAACTTTGGCATATATGTTGGGAATATGTACTTTCTTAAAATCCTATAGTATAAATTCAAGAGTTAAGGATTTGTTTCACTTCACACCCAGCTTGTACTGTATGCAGACTGGCACAGTTGACTACTTAGTACTTAAGTTAAACTATACTATATGCTTAAATATTTACATAGATATAAGCTTGGAAACATAAGTTTGACCCTTGGCCCTTGGTGAGCTATTCTAAAAGTTTATTCAGGATAGTATACATATATAAAAAGGTCAGTCTACTTCTGATCTCTTACTTATCTGCACTAACCTCCTTGACGAGGTATACAATTCAATTTAAAATGGTTGATTGAATTTACTCAAATTTAACAAAAGAAAATACACAAAAAATGAATAAGAGAATAGATAGAACCCCACAAAATGAATGAAAAATAGAAGTAACAGGTCCTTACATGTCAACAATCATCTTTAATGTAAATGGACTGGCCACATCAATCAAAAGTCATGGAAGAAGACCCAACTTTCTGCTGTATCCGGGAGACTCACCTGAGCTCCAAACGTATACACAGGTCAAAATAAATGGCTGGAAATTTCCTACAAGCAAGCAGTACCCTAAGAAATTCGGGAGCAGTCATACTTATATCTGATAAAAATACTTCCAGTTAAAAAGTATAACAAGAGAAAGGGATGAATCTTATGTGACTATTAAGTTGATAAATGTATCACAAAGACAATGCTCATAAACACAGGGATACCATAACACACATACATGTTAAACAAAGGATCACCAAACTATATCATCTAACTATTAAGATCTCTACAAATAGACACTGACAGGAACACAAAATTAGTAGGAGGATGCAACAAAGGGGACAATGAAATTTGGTAGAGGACTCTGGGTGCTTTGGAGGTAAGAGAACTACAATGACTATACCTGAGTGGGGGTTTCCTATACTGCTAAGAACACTAGCAAGGGTATGGAACAATGTTATTTCAACAACAAATTTTTAAGAGGTAGACAAAATTAATTTTAAAGAATGCATTCATTCCTGTATTCCTTGTAGCCTTGTGTAAGCTATCCAGATCATGGAAAAATTAAAGTCCCCAATGATGTGAATAGATTCGAAGATGTCCTAAGTATACACAATGGAATATTACTCAGGAATACTGCTTAAAAGGGAATAAATCTTGCCAGTTGTGACAAAATTGGAACTGGAGTATATTTTGCTTAAAGCAAAATAAATCAAATGGAGAAAAAGAAATATCAAATTATTTCACACAGATGAAAGGATCAACATATGAATGGGAACACACAAGATTACCAAAACAAACCGCTGAAATCTGACTACAGAACTGAGCTTATCTGAAACAGTATTTGAGGGTGGAGAATAAATGGAGGAGGTGATCCAATGAAGTATGTTGGAAGAATAGGGGTGCCTTGTAGTGTCTGTAGTGTGATAATATGCATCAGATGAATTGTGGACCTATACCCCCTTAAATAACATAAGTGTTAGCAACCAATGTTACCTTTATAAAAATTAATATTATTATTTTTTTTAAAGTATGCACATACTTTTCCTCTTCTGTCCTCTGCTTTTGCAAGCCATCCTTTCCACGTGTAACATTTCCAGTTGGGAAGTTTTTTCATTCTCTTAATGCCTTCTACATTTCCTTTTCCAGGTGATATTTCTAGAAAGTAATTTGTTCATTAGGAAAACTTCTTGTAGCTTAAAGAAGTGTTAGCTTGTATACTAAAGCACTTTATTTTTTCATCCAAAATAGCATTTAGGAAGATAGCATTCTAAGGAAAGTACAAACCATCAGGCAAATTTAGAAAAATAGCTAATTTATTTAACTCCACAAAAGACCTATACATAACATTTCTGAGATTTGGTGATATTGATAGTTGCATGCACTCTTACAATTTAATTCATTCTGATGATGAAAGGAACACTATTAAAACCTTTGTAGTATTTGCACTAATCATGAATGTCACAGATTATTTTGAAGTAACATTTAAAAATGGACTGTAATCTTTGTTGAAAAATTTTGGAGGGATTTAATGCCTAATCAGAATTCAACAGATAATATTCTCATCAGTGAAAATAAGACTTCGACACAAGGCCAAAAAAATGTATCCAATCACACATCATACAGCAAAATGAGATTTAGTGTGTATTTAGGTGTAACATATGTATTTTGCAGGCTCACTTGATGCAAAATGATGTAGAACAAGACACCACCAAGGTATTTGCAAATGAAATGGTAGTCTACTCATCACTAGGGATTTGGCAGTATTGTTATGGGTGTATTAATTTGGAATAATCTCTGTCCTTAAAAACTATCTCATGTTGGGAATAGATTTTAGGATTCTTGAAAATGGAGAATATTGATTCAATTTTCACTGGTCTACATTTTTCAGGGTTATACTTGTATTCTGAGCATTGGCTGTAGTGTTGGTGTGTTCATAAGAAGAGACCAAGGTCAGGTGGCTGTGCACCATTAAAAAAACACATGATGAAAGGAGAACAAAAATTAAATTTAAAAACAAAATTAGAAGAGCATGGTGCAATTGGGGAAGAATATGTCTATGGCTTTTAAATCAAAGGCAGATGAATATGCCTGTGCTGGCTCGCTTGCACACCCAGAGCACTCATTTCATTTTCACCATTTATTTTAATTAAATTCAAGCTCATGAGTGTTAATTGTCCATATTTTCTTGGTTTCCCTGACCCTAACAGAAATCTACATTTTGTCACCGGCAATCTCATTTGTTACCTAGCTTCTAATTTTCTCAATCTCAACGTGATGCACATTATCAGGTAGAGCAACACTTTTTGTTCCTCTTCTTTGAGACTAGAATGATTGTTTTCTATATATTGCACACGTTTTCCCTTCATCACCTATAAAGTTGAATATTCACTGTGCCTATTGACTTTGCTTTTGCTGACAATTCTGTAAACACAGAAGCCGCTTTATTGTGATGTCGTACATGGTCTTTGGCATCCTATGTACCATTTCTTTCCACTGAAGATACTTTTTCACATGACATTGTAAATTAACCATTCTATATGAGCAAGCATGTCAAAAGTGATTATTAAAACCCATCAAATTTTCTGTATTTCTTCACTACCGTATTTATATCCAAGATCTGTCTCTATCTTAGAGGAAGATGTCTCATAAAACATCTTTCACTAGTAGCTCTGAAAGACCTTTTTTTCTTACTCTTTTTCATAGATTATTGTGCACAATGCCATAAACTATAAAGATCAGGCATAAGTGAGGCATTGCCCATTGAAAAATACCCCAGCAAAAGTTATTCTCAGTACCATGGATTTTTTTCCCTTGATGACTGGAGTATACATAGAAGTGACATTCAGTGACAACAATAGCAAATTCTAACATATAAGGGAAAACCTCTCCATCTGTGTCTAAGTTTTTAGTTAAGTGTTCACATTGCAAATGCTACAGGCTTTTCTAGGTCATTTGGCATTATGTGAGAAATCACCGGTCTGACCCCATATAGTGAAGTGTCAGTAGCTAAACAGATTGACAGGGCAGGGTCATAATGCTAGAATCCTTGAGGACATCACTTGCTCTTTAGTCAATTCAAAAGAATTCCTTTCACCAATGATGCTGTTTGGTTTTTGGAAAGTAGTCCTATCACAAAAGTAAATGCTATGGGAGAGTTTGTTTTACATTTTCTAGAGTAGCTTTAACAGAATTAGAAAAAGTATATCATTTTATATATTAACAATTTGTTTTCACAGAGGGTATAATATATATTATATATGTAATTTAAAATGATTTATACTCATATTTATGGAATGAAAAGCCTAATTAATCAGTAAAGATTTTAATGATATTATCAAAACTTCTTGCTAATAACAAAAAATTTTAGTCAGTGGAAATTTGTGCAGGAGAAAAATTAAAATAATGACTTTACAATATTTTCAGGGTGACTATCCAATAATTTTGAAGCCCAGCAAATTCTTTGTAATTCAGGTAGGATGAAATAGTAAACAAAAGATTAAAGAAGACCAAATTAGCATTCACTTAAGAAAACTAAATTTTTATAGAAGAGTAAATATGCTAAGAAATAAATTCGGGGAATGAATCTTTGTTATTTGATACTACAAAGGCAATCATTCAACTTCATTATTTTTGCCAACAATTTTGACTTAATTTGAACTTTTCTCTTAAAGGTTTTTTTTTTTGAATATTCACTACTATTGTCCTCAAATGGAACCTATTTCATGAAAACATTCTCATTTCCTAATTTTTCATCATAATTAAAAGTAATCTGGAAGCAGTCCAGAAAGAAGACTAACAGACACTACCACAAATGCTTCCCAGAGTCATCTAACAACTATCACCAAACATAAATCTATGATATATAAAATTTATGAAATTTACACCATTTTAAAATTCTGCAGTTAGTTTCATTACTTTAGTATGCGGTTAATGGTCCCTCTCTAAGAAAAGCTGGTGTTATAACTAGTCAGTTCATAGTTTTACAGTGACAATGTACAGATACAGTTGATGATAACAAAGGGAGGAAACTGTCAACTTTCTAACAACTATATCTGAATTATACAAATAGCACAAATAAAAGTCAACAGATCCAGCAAGTTATAGTTTCTTCTTACAGAATACTTAAAAAACATAGCTAATAATTATTACTATAATATATGCATGAAATGATTTGAGTGGTGTAAAAATGTGTTCTAAAGAATGAGCCATTTTAGGAAAAGAGAATAACAAAAGATTATTTTAAAAGTATGCAAAAAATAAACAAGTCTTGAGACTTCTTCAGGTTGTAATAGGGCATTTTGACTTAGACCAATGTTGTTAGTCAGAGAAAAATGCTGTATAAAATATTAAAATGATTTTGAATGTATTAAACATTGCTGAGCAAAAAAATGTACTTGAGGAATCAAAGAGAAGAGAGCATCACAAGGCAGTGAACTAAAATTTTATAGTATTTGCTTATTTGTAGTCTGCTATTTTTACAGAAAACCAGAAATTTGGACTGCTGTCGAAAGACAAACACACAAGTAAAACTTTTGGCAAAATTGTGGTTCAAGGGAGAGAAAAATCAGGGTTTGAATATATTTTGAACAGCCAGTAAGAACTATTGAGAAGGGAGAGGTGATAAACTGATTGTGATATACACTATATTTTCTTTCTAAGCATTAGCCAATTTTTTGAACTGTTCAAGATGAAAGCAAACAGTGAAAAATCTGGAGTAGAATAAAAACTCCAGGTAATCTTATGAAGACAATAATTACAGCCTACCGCTCACCAAAAAGGAAATCCCCAGTGAAACCTCAGTATCATGGCAGGTAACAGAGAAGGGCTACATCTAGATATAGAGATGGAATAGAGTTAGGAGAAATCTTAAAAAGCTACAACAAATCTAGTAATCTCAGCCTCAGATTGGATTAAGATGATTCCTTACCCCTTTCTCTGCTTACTAGAAGTAACAAGAAACTTCTCTGCAAAGAAAGCATTTACAGAGAATATAAATATTTATCATACATATTTGTCTAGCATTCAAAACTAAAACAAAATAGGCATGATAATAAATTGAAGAGAAAAAAATGAGTAATGCAAATCAATTCACAAGTGGCTGAGAATATTAATGTAATGTAAGGCAAAGTATGAAATACCTATGATTAGCATGCCCAAGACAATAGAAAACAAGATGGGAGACTTTCACCAGAAAGCAACAATTTTCAGCAAATTAATAAATTCTGAAAAATATCACAAAGTATAACAACAGATTGGACAAAACAACAGAAACAATTAATGTACTGGAAAATAATAGAAAGTATCCACACTGAAGCATAGAGAAATAATGAAGCATAGGAAATACAGAAATGCTGATAAGAGAAATGCTGTATAGAAAAAAATTTGACATGTGTGTAATTATGGTCCTGGAATAAGCTGAAAGGAGTAAGAAAGGGAGTAAGAGATAATGTCCAAGGACATTCTAAATTGGATTGAAGAAGGAATATTAATGAAGACTATCTAGAAGTACAGTTACAATAGTAGTAATCATATATTGAGGGACTTCCTGTTTATGCAATACATAAATATAAAATATAATTCTAAATCTAATCCTAACTATATAGTATATTCTCGCTATGTATAGATTCCATGTTGACAAATTTGTCTACTCACAGCATTTACTTGTAATCCCCAAATCAATAAAGTACTTTCACTCACTTGTTGATATCTCACAACAGGGCAGAGGACTGTAAAAATTGAGTGATCCAAGTTGTACCTTCTTAACAGATTGAAAAAGGCAACACTTTGCCTTCTGTTTCAGTGCCTGTACTATAAGCAAGTGCCTTTTTCACTCTACTTAGTGCCATACCTTTGTTAGTGATTTCATTGTTGAAAATGATCTCCAAGCACAGTACTGAAGTGCTGACTAGTATTCCTAAGTGCAAGTAAGACTTGATATAATTTGCAGAGATGTTTGTTAAGCTTAAAGTATACTAGATAAGCTTTGCACAGGCAGGAAATCTAGTGAGTTCAATGTTCATGAATCAACAGCATATATTACATGAGGTGCCTTTATAAAGAAACATATAAAATAATGTTGTTTTGCTACATTGCCAAATCTGGCTTAGAATAACCTTTAATTTTCCCTAACAACAGTCATTGATTATTTGCTAATTCAAAACTTGTGGTAACTTTATAGAAAATTACTATGAATAGCAAAGATCAAATCTGGGTGTCTGTGTTTGTTTCTGTATGTGTATTTCTGTCTAATAAAGTTAGTGGAGACCCACCTTTTCCTGCTTGAGCTCCCTAAACACAACTGCATAACCTGGATATAATTTAGTAGTCATTAAATTGCTGTGAAAAGTGGAAATGAAAAGGTAGTCAACCTAGGGAACTCATAACTTCAGGAATTGCACTAGAGTAAGTTAGCTGGGTTTCCTTTTTTATGTGTATATATTCCAGATAAAACATCAGAAACATGCAAATCAAAATAGTCAACAGACATAAACAATGAAATAAAACAGAAATTCATGCTTCCTTTGGCCAAAGCTTTGAGAAAGACAAAAGCCAGAAGACATCAACTTAATCTATTCATACCTGGCATCGGTGCTGAACCAAGCATGCTCACAGCAGAAGTGAAAGCAGGGATGGAAGAGACTGAGAGAAGTCATGTTTTAATATATAACTTTATGTGACAAAGGTAGAGTGAGATGAATTATATATGTATATGTTATTGCCCAGAGAGTCTGCTAGGAAAGGAGACTGTGAAGGGGAAGAGTCAGGGAAGCAGACATGCTATGCTACCATAGTGGGCCAGGTATATATAGTCCTACAGGACCAACCAGGGGCATGGTGAATCTCCTTAGAGGGACCTTTCAGAAAGGGAGTGTAATTAACTGCAGATGCAGGTCTAGGTCACTGGGGATTCTGTGACCAGAGAGGCAAGGCTTTCAATCTGCCTATTGCTCTCCTAGAACTAAAAGAATAAAGAATATTTGAGAGATTCCAGGTAAGGTTTGATCTAGCATTCAATAACAAATGGAAGGGCTGGTAAGAAAGAGAGTACAACACACCCTTAGAAACTAACATGTGGGCACTCATACTTGCAATCCTGGTCCCATGGTAGAGTAACTGTGATGGTGACTATAATTGGCTATGAATATAGCTAGACAACAGGATGCACACCTTACTCTAGTGTGCCTGCATGCCAAGTGCAAAGGATTCCTGGAGTTGGACCCCTATGGTCCAGACTTAGACCCCCTAGCCAGGAGATTCAAGGTTCATAAATCTTGGAGCAGGAAGATAGGATACCTGGAACATACAATAAAGCTTACTACAGAGAGAAGAGGAGAGAGAGGTGACAAAACTTCACTCCTCAACAAAACTGAGACTGAGTATTTAGACTTCAGACTCCTTTACTATCCTCATTACACACAAAGATAAACTAGAAAGAGAAACAAACAAATCTGAACCTGCAGCACTCCAACAACAAAGGTAAGGCAATACGCATGTATAAGAGGTGAGGAATATTTTAATACAAGCTGGATAAGCAAAAAAAGGATATGTATATCCTTTCACATATGAAGGATATACATATATATGTATATCCTATCAAGAAAAGACTTTAAAACAAAAATATTAGAATACAAGTTCTTAGCAAAAATGTCAAGGAAAAAGGAGGGATCTTCAAAAAAGATATTGAAAATATTAAAACACAAAGAAACTCTGAATGAAACAAATACATAAAACAATATAAAAATAGCTAAATGGGCAGAAGGCAGTATTTCAGAAATACAAAACTCAGATGTACAAATAACTCAAGAGAAAGAAACAATGTATAGGAAAAGATGAGTAAATGCTATAAGAAATGTCACACAATACAATAGAAAAAAAAGTATTATGGGTATTCCAGAAAATGAGGAGAGAGAGAAATTAACAGAGACACAATTCAAAGATATGATAGCTGATTACTTTCCAAATTAAGGAATGACATAAATATGGGTGTCCAGGAAGCCAAAGGATCATATATTTTAATTGCACAACAATCTACACCAAGACAAATTGTTGTTAAATTATCAAAAGACAAAGACAAAAAAATTTACAGGAAGCCTGAGAAAAAAAGAGAATCTATATCCAAGCTAAGTTTTCCTTAGATTTTATCCATTATTCTCTAGGTAAGAAAAAAAATTATAGTGATTTGGTCAGAATTTTAAAAGATAACATCAAACTAAAAAGCTTCTGTACAGCAAAAGAAACAACAGAAAAAAACTAAAAGAAGCCCAACCAAATGGGAAAATATTTTTGCCCTCCACAATAGTGATAAGGGTTTAATAACGAAGATCCACAAAGAATTCATACAACTAAACAAAAGCAAAATAAAAATCCCAATCAAAAAAATGGGGAGAAGAACTAAAAAGACATTTCTCCAAAGAGGAAATACAAATGGCCAACAGATACATGAAAAATTGCTCAATGTCACTAGCAATAAGGGAAATGCAAATCAAAACCTTACACCAGTAAGAATGGCCCACATCCAAAGAACAGGCAAAAACAAGTGCTGGCGAGGATGCGGAGAAAAAGGAACACTCTTACACTGCTGGTGGGAATGTAAACTGGTCCAACCTCTATAGAAAGCTGTGTGGAGGACCCTCAAATTAATGAAAATGGATCTACCATTTGACCCAGCAATTGCTCTCTTGGGAATCTACCCAAAAGAGACCTTAATGTGAGTACAAAGGAACACCTGTGCTCGGATGTTTACCACAGCACTATTTATAATTGCAAGGACATGGAAGCAACCCAAGTGCCCCCAAACAGATGACTGGTTAAAAAAAATGTGGTATTTATACATGATGGAATACTACTCATCAATTAAGAATGGCAAATTAGACAATTTTTTGACAACATGGATGTACTTAGAAGGAGTCATACCAGCAGACACAAGTCAAAAAGAGAAAGACAGCAGTCAAATGGTTTCACTAATATATGGGACATAATGGAAAACAAAAAGTAAATTAAAGCCATGAGGAAAAGACAAAACAGGCTGAGCACCAAACTGAAGCACACAACAATGGACTGGAGTGAAAGGGGGGGGGGGCTGGGAGGGGAGGGGAGGGTAAATCCCTGGGATTGCAAAGATGTGAAATTTATATATAAATAAATTTAAAAAAAAGAATTTTAAAAGACAAAAACTGCCAGTCAAGAATATGTAAACCACAAAATTATCAACTATGAAGGTTAAATAAAGACTTCCCAGATAAGCAGAAACTGAAAAAGTTTATGTCTACAAGATAGCTCAATAAAAATATCAAAAGGAATTCTATAAAAAGGCAAAAATAAAAACAAAACCCCAAACAAAATGGCAATAGAAATACAAATGTGATACATGAGCAATAGCATGAGTCAACAGCAAAACACTAAAAGGAAGAAAGAATGGATATAACCTATTTTTGTAAATGATGTAGCACCAAAACCATTTCATAAAGGACTTTAATATCTGTAGTACTTTAGATACAATCATAATGGTAACCAATGACCAAAACTTTACAACAGAGGCACATAGAAGAAGACATGAAGAAACAAGTTTCACTAGGGAAAGCTTTCCAAATAAAAGACTATAGATAAGCAAGAATAAACAAAAATAGAATGCTAAAACAAGAACCATATTAGCAGAATTGAAATTGGGTGAAAAGAAAAAAAAAGAATTTTTGCCTTAAACAGCTATGCCTGCTTCTCTCTATGAAGCAGACTGCAAAGCTGTTCATTAGCATTTTCACTGTTCACCTACTACTGGTATGCAAAAATCAGTTACCATTTTCTTTCAGCTTTCTTCCCCTATCTCAGATCTAAAAAGAAAAACTTAGAAACACAGTTTAAGCTTTAGGCTAGTTTGCCTCAATTTACCCTCTTCTAAACTTCCATGGGTTCTTTCCACCATCCCCAGCCTTCTCACCAAAGTCCCAAGTCAAGCAAGACTCTCAGAGTGCAGACTAATTTATTTCTGACAAAGTGATTACCTAATTACTACAAAAGGAAACATGTAAGTAAAACTCTAAATTACTTTAACCTTGTTCAAAACCTTTCTCAACATTGTCCAAAGTCCTTTCCCCAAATTGTCCAAAAATCCTCAGTCTCTCAGTCCTGATCATCTCACCAAGATCATTCCATCAGAGTTCATCTCCAGATGCTCGAAGACATCTTCCTTTGGCTTCTCCTTTGGCATGCTCCTTCTCTTGCATGCAGTCTTGTCCTTGTCATCCTCCTCCAGGTAGTAGAAGAAACTCCATGGTACTGGAACCAGCGAAGTTCACTTTTTCTTTTCAGGCCTGACTTTCACACGGCCTCTCCCAGACACAAATTAAACTTGGCAAAACAAACTCCAACATGAAATTCAAATCTCCAAACTCCTTAGCTGCCTTTAGCACACATGCTGCTAGCCTCAGACAGCCAAAGGCTGCAGGCCCCAGACTTTGGCCACCTAGCCAAGCTCACATTGCTCACATTTTCATCCTGCAAAGTTCCTGAACATCCCACAAAATGGCACATCCCAAATCAGAATTCCAATTGAATCTTCATTTCTTTGTTTCAAACTTCTTTATATGTCCTTATTTCCTGTCTTCCAGGAACAGCTCCTGAATTATCACATTACAAAGAAAAAAAAAAAACTGGTTTACTTCTTCCTTTCTCTTGTATCTTTCTAAAAGGAAATTCTAATTAAGGCCAGTCTGACATTACTTAGCATATCTTCCTTGAAATCTGCAATCTTAAACAGAAGACAAATGTGAATGATTTGAACTAAGTAATCAAAAGAAACAGTATGACAAATTGAGAATAAATCATCAGTTATCTATACTTTGTCTGTTGGAATCCCATTTAAAACCAAAAGACAAAAACAGAGTAAGTGAAAATTTGACTCAAAGTTCTACAAAAGTCAAAAACACAGAGAGAAAAAAATCTATAATTTTCATATCTGATAAACTAGACTTTCAGTTAAAAAAAGGTAATCAAGACAAAGGTGAACTCTACATAATGATCAATGGAACGATTCATATGGGAGACACATTTCTCATTAATATTTATGCATCAAACACATGGACACCTAGCTATGTAAAACAACTTAACAAACCTAAAACAACGTATTGGTGAAAATACGATTATTGTCAGAAATTTCAATACACCATTGATGGAATGGAATAGGTAACCCAGATAGAAAGTTAAAATAAAAATAAAGACTTTGTATGAATTTTTGAATTATATGGATTTAATGGAATTACAGAACTTTACATACCAAAAGAATGTGTGCACTTTATTCTCAAGAGCAACAGAACATTCACATGACAGATCATACACTTAAGGTACAAAGCATATCACAGAAAATATCTGAGTAGAAATCACATCAAATATTCTCAGATTATAATGGTATAAAGTCAGTTATTGACACTCCCCAAAAAACAATATTCATAATAAACCAAAAATGCAGGAAGCCTAAATGAAGTCCTTCTGAACAACTCCTGGGTTAAAAAATCAAAAAGTACTTGGAAATTAATCAGCATCAAGACCCAACCTCCAGATCCTAAAGGATGCTCTGCAAAGAGCACCAATATTATAAATTAAAAATCAGTACTACAAGGGAAACTCATAGCTATACATTCACATTAAAAAGCAAGAAAATTTTCAAATGAGGATTTGCTATTATATGTTTTAAGCATAATGCAGAACATCTACTGCAAGAATATATGTGCAAAACAACTCCAATGGTAGGGAACATATTGTTGAATGAACTTCAAAAAGAGACAAATGGATCTAAAAATCAGTAGAAAAAAAGGAATAATAAAAATTAGAAAACAAATAAATGAAATAGCAAAAAGACAGTCCAGAAGGTCAGTGAAACTAAGAGCAGTTCTTTGGAAAAATAAAATCGATATGTTCTTAGTTAGACTTACAAAGAAAAGTTGAGAGAAAATTCAATAGTATCAGAAATGAGGTGAAATAACAACAGGTGCTACAGAAATCCAAAAGATGATAAGAACTTAATACAAATATCTCAAAGCAAACAGACTGAAAAACTTAGAAAAATGGACAAACCTTTAGCTTTCACTGCTTCAAGACTGAACCTGAGTGAAACAGACAGCATAGACAGTTGAATCCACAAGGGCAAAAATTGAAAGATTAATAAGAAAAAGTCTCCCTGAAGAAGAAAAGCCCAAGACCAGACTGATTCTTCAGTGAATTCTACCAAACCTTCAAAAAGGATACCTATTCTATTCAAACTCTTCAAAAATATTTAAAAAGGTGGAATGTTCCCCAACACATTTTATAAGGTCAATATTGCTTACTCTGTTCCCAAAATTAAGCATAGACAGTACAAAACAAGAAAACTATAGGCTAATATCCATGGTGAACATAAATGCAAAAATCCTCAACAAAATACTGGAAACCTACATACAAAAACACTAAGAAGAGAAACATTCAACTTGATAAAGTAGTTTAATCCTATAGATACAAGAATATGAAAATCAGTAAATTAAATTCACTAGATCAACAAAAATGTATGAAAATCACATGATCATTTCAGTATATATCAAACTAGCATTAAACAAAATTCAGGGTTCTGGTATGAAAAATAACTTTGAATGAAATGGGAATGAGTGGAACTGTATGAATCATCAGAATAGTCATATGTAACAAACCCAGAGATAATATCATAATCAATGCTGAAAAACGGAATGCAGTTCTTTAAAGATCAGGAACAAGGAGGAAGAATATCCACTGTCACAACAACTGCTCAACATAGTATTGGAAGTCTTCTCCAGTGAAGTAGTTAAGAAAAATACATAAAAAGAATTCAGAGTGGAAAAGAGGTAAAACTGTCACCTTTAGCTGATGACATGATATATATATATATATATGCATATATAAGACTATCAAAAACTGCTAAAAATAGTAAATACAGTAAACCTGTGAAGATGCAAAGCCAATGAACAGAAATTAGTTACCTTTCTATATGCAAATAATGTGTCAAAAGAAACAGAAACAAAACAATTCCATTTGCTATCATATGAACTTTAAGTATAAAATACTTAAAATATAAGAGATATACTACAGGACATCTACTGTAAGGATATATGTGGGAATACAACTCTGATAGCAAGGTAACAAAAGCAAAAACTCATGGGGGCTACATGAAATTAAATGTTTCTGTACCTCAAAAGAAACCACTTTAAAAGCAAAATAACAACCTAGAGTGAGAGAAAATATTTCTGCAACACACATCTGACAAAGAGTTCAATTCCAAAGTATACAAAGTAGTAATATAATTCAATGGCCAAAACAGACAACCTAATTTTAAAAAATGGTTTAAGGCTTAAATAGATATTACTCCAAAGAAGATATTTAGCATTTTAGAAAATAGTTGAACATCATTTATAAGAGAAAAGCAAATCAAAACCACACTGAGATATCATCACATCTCTGTGAGAATGGCCCAAATCAAAAAGAATGAAAATAACAAGTTTTGGTGAATATGTGGAGAAAAAGAAATCTGTTACTGTTCATGGGACTGCAAGTTGTATCCTCTATGAAAAGCTGTATGGAGATTTAAGAAAATAAAATTGAAATCCCATATGATCCAGTAGTACTTCTGCTAGGTCTGCTAGATATTTACCCAAAAGAAAATGAAAACTAATACAAAAAGGCTTATATATGCCCCTATTCTTAGCAATACTCTCCACAATTGCCAAATCATGAACTAATAGATAAAGATCATGGAATATATACACAGTGGGATAATACACATCTATTTTTTTTAAAAGATAAAATAGATTTTTTTTTTTGCTTGTGTGTTACTGTTTTTACAAAGTGGATGGGTCTTGAGGTGATTAGGTTAAGTGAAATGTCATGAAGTACTAGATAGTTATTGAATGACTTCTCTTATCTGTGGAGTATACTGAATGAAAAAACAAACTGGAAAAGAGAGAAAAACCAAATTTTGAGTTTAGTGAAAAATATCTACTTGCTACCAGAAGGAATATGGCGAAGAGGATATGTGAAGGAAGGGCATATGTGGGCAAGTGGTATGAGTGGCTTGGTGGAAGGCAAATGAAGCTCATGCAAGTGTGGAGTTATAAAAATATAATCCTAGCTGGGAGTGGAAGAGCGTGCCCATAATCCCAGCTACCTGGGAGGCTGAGGCTACAGATCACTTGAGTCTGCAGGTTCGAGACAACTCCGGGCAATATAACAAGACCTAGTCTATCTATCTCTATCTCTCTCTTTCTCTCTCTCTAGACAAACACACACACACACACATACACATATATCTCCCAAATTATACTAATAGTAGAAAGAAATTAAGAATTAAGGGGCAAAAAGCTGGAAGTACATTACATAATGCTACAAGAATCAATGCATCAAATGACAGAGGGATCCTAAATACAAATGCACCAAACAACACATTCATTAAATATGAAAATATGAAGCAGAACTGCTAACACTGAATGTAGAGATAAACAAATCCTCAGTTCAGCTTATGACTTCAAAAAAAAACTACACCTGAAACATTTATAGACCAATAGAAAAAAATCTGCCCATATGTAGAACACATCAACACTATCAACCAATGTGATCTAATCAATATACTTGACACAATATACTTGACACAAATAGCTGAGTATACATTCTTTTCAAGCACCCATAGTGTGTTCTCCAAGATATATCATAAGTCACAATTAAATCTCAATAAATTTAATATAAGTTACCCAGAGTATGTTCTTTGAGCATAGTATAATCAAACAAGAAATCAATAACAGAACTAGAACATGGTAATTGTGAAATATTTAGAAATTAAGCACAAATATGAACAATTCATGGGTCAAAAAAAATCTAGGGTACATTTCCATAAATATATACACACATATAGCAACCTAAATAAAATGAAAATACAACATAACAAATTATGAAAACACAACTAAAATAGTACTGTTATATTTACCATGTTAAATGTTAACATCAGAAAAAAGGATATACCTCAAATCAGTAATCCATGTTCCTACTTCAAGAAACTAGAAAAATGAAAGCAAAATCAATCTAAAGAAAGCTAAAAGAGGAAAGATTAAAGAACAGAAATCAATGAAATTGAAAGCAGGAAAGCAATAGAGAAAATTAATGATAGAAAAAATACTGACATTTAAAATGTAAAAATAAAGTGGATAATTCTCCAGCAAAGATGACAAAGATAAAAGATAGAAGGCAGAAATCATCAGTATCAGGAATGAAGCATGGTGTATGACAACAAATGCTGAAGCTATTATAAAAGAATATCATAAATAACTCTCTATACAAATTTAGCAACACAGAAAGAAATGAAACAATTTCTTGAAAATCACAAACCACCAATATTCAACCAAAATGAAACACTTCCAAGTACATGTAATGATGTCAGTATCACCCTAATATCAACCTGATAAGAACAAAAGCAAGTCACTAATCTTATGAGTTAAGGTAAATATCTCCTCACTAAAATGCTAGCAATCATATACCAGAAGGAATATGGGGAAGAGGGTATGTGAAGGAAGGGCATATATGGGAAATTGGTACGAGTGACTTGGTGGAAGGCAAATGGAGTTCATGTAAGTATGTAGTTATAAAAATATACTCCCAGCGGTATTATATCTCAGTGGTATGTAAACATTTTATATCGCAAGCCCAGGTGGTATTTATTTCAGGTATGTAAGGTTGGTTCATCATTTGAAAATTCATCAATTAATTACACTATATTAACAGATTAAAGAAAAATTTATGATTATATAAATAGCTGAAGATATTTAACAAAATTCAACAGATACTTTACTTAATATTGAAAGACTAAACACTTTCACTAAGATTGGGAGCAAGGCATGCAAAATCAATCTTGCCAAACGTATTCCCTTTGGTACAGGATGTACTAACTAGCCACAGTAAGGCGTGAAAAAGAAATGTAAAACATACAGACTAGAAACAGAAAAAAAAAGTCTTTAGTTGCAGATAAAAAAAATGTTTACATAGGAAATTCCAAAGATTCTACAAAATTTATGTCCTAGAACTATTAAGTTCAACAAGGCTGCAAGATGCATGTAAATGTTTTTTAAAGATATGTTATATATCTATATACCACTAATGAAACCTAAAATTTAAAAATACAATATTATTTACAATTGCTGAAAAAAATAAGAGAACTACCTAAGTGTATATCTAAGAAAATATTTACAAAATTTATTTACTGACTATTGTATAATGTTAATAAAGAAATCAGAAAGATCAAAATTAATGGGGAGACAATGTTTATATATTAGAAAAATCAACATTATAAAAATATCAGTTCTCCATAGACTGTTAATTTTGTTAAAAACCAGACAACCGTTTTCCTAGACATCAGAAAGATTATTCTAAAATATATATTGAAAAGGAACTAGAATAGACAATAGAATTTTGAAAAGGATGAATCAATCTTTTAATTTTAAGATATTCTCTAGCTATAGAAATGCAGTTTGTGTGATACTGGTGGAAGTATGGACCCTTAAATAAATAGAACAGAATGGAGGAACCAGAAATAAAACTGCACAGATTTGTTAAAGTGGTTTTCTTTTTACTTAGACACACACACAAAAAAACTCAATGGAGAGTTTAAAAAAAATGATGCTGAAACAAAAATTTTATGAAAGGCCATGTAATTGTATGAAAAAAAAAAACAAGTTGCAGATTAAAAAAAATATTTGCAAAACACATATATGACAAATAAAATGTAGCATATCAGGAATATATAGAACTTTGTCTGCAGGAATAGTAAACAGAAAGACAAAAATTAAAAAGACCCATGTTAAAAAGACTAGAAAATGGACAAAATGTATAGAAGAGATTTCACAGAAAATAATATGACGATGACAAAAAGGCACATGAAAACATGTTTAATATTAGTAGTCAGTAGCCATATGTAAATTATTCTATATTTATTTTTATTGATTACATGTTTGTACATCATTGTATACTCTGAAGTTCTACTACCACCATGTCATCCTTGAACCATCATCCTAATCTCTTGTGGTCATCCATCCATTCCCTGATGTGCCCCATTCTCTCCCTACCTTGCTGTGTGCTTTAGTTCTGCTGTCAGTTTGTTAGTTTTAACCTTTTCTTGTCCTTTTGTTTGTTTTCCCTATATCCCATGTATAGCTGAGACCACCCAGTACTTTTATTTTTTTTTTTGGCTTAGTTTCACTAGCATGATTCCTTCTAGCTCCATACATGTTGTCACAAATGACTTAAGTTTGTCTTTTTTGGTTGCTGAATGATATTCCATTATGTAAATATACTACCACTTTTTAATCCATTCATCTGTTTGGGGGGCATTTGTGTTGTTTCCCTATCCTGGTTAGTGTAAATAGTGCTGCAATAAACACAGGAGTACAAGTTTCCTTTTGAATTAGTGTTTTGGTGTCCTGGGGGTGGATTCCCAGAAGCGGAATTGCAGAATTGAATGGTAGTTCCATTTGCAGTAGTTTGAGTTCCATTTGCAGTAGTTTGAAAGTCCACACAACTTTCCAAAATGGCTGGACCAGGTTGTACTCCCACCTGCAGTGTAAAAGTGTCTCTCTTTTTTTTTTTCTCCACATCCTTGCCAGCACTTATTGTTGCCTGTTGGTTTTCTTTTTCTTTCTTTTTTTTTTTTCTTTCTTTTTTTTTTTTTGATATGTATTTTCTTACTGGTGTGAGATGCTGTCTCATTGTAATATGGTTTACTTTTCCCTGATTATTAGTGATTTCGAATGTTTTTTTCATATTCCTACTGGCTATTTTCCCCTTTGGAAAAATGTCTTTCAAGCTCTTCTGGCCATATTTTGACTGAGATTTTTCTTCATTTTTGTTGAGTCATGTAAGTTCTTTGTGGATTTTTGATATTGGATCCTTATCAGTTGAGTGAAATGCAAAAAAATTCTCCTATTCTGTTGGGTGTCTCTTTGTTTTGGTTAATATCTCTTTTATTGTGCAGAGCTGATGTAATCCCCACTGTTTACATTTTACTTTTCTCCTGTAGGTGTATCCAGAAAGATGTTTCTTCAGTTTAGGAGTATGCAAATTAAATCCAAAATATGATGACTTCAAGATACCTCTTAGAATTACCAAAGTGAAAAATATTCAACACCTTCAAATTCTGGAAACAATGTAGACAAATTGGATCATACCTTGCTAGTGAGCATGTAAAGGGGACACTCACTCTCAAAATCAGTTTGACAGTTCCCTCCTTTAAAAAATTCCACATACCTGAGTAATTGTCTTCTTGGTCATTTACCCAGAAATCTAAAACTATGTCCACACAAAGGTTTCTCCAAGAATGTTCATAGTAGCTGTATTTGTAATAAACACTATAAATGATGAAAATGTCTTACAAAAATCAGTTGAGTAAGCTGTGGTACATCTATCATAGATCATCTCATAGCAATAAAGAGAAATAAATGACCAACGTATGCCAGGACTTAACTGAGACTTCTAGGTTTCCAATTTACAATACTCTGGAATAAATGTGAGAGATTGAGGAAAAGTAGCGGTTTCTAGAGATTAGGAATTAGGGTAAGGATATGAAAGTTAGTGAAGCTATGAAGTGTTAGTAAAAGTTGTTTTATGATAAAAAAAAACCTGCTATATATCTTGATGATGGTATTTATGTAAAGCTACATATGTGATGAAATTGCAATAAATTACACAAACATTTATTTTTACACAAACACACACACTGGAGTATGTGCAATCTGAAAAACAATAAACTGTGAGTATAATCAATGTCATTTTCTTGATTTTAACATTGCACTATAGTTATGCAACATATCAAATTTGAGGGAGACAAGGTGAAGGTTTCACAGGGTTTCTCTGTGCCTGTTGTTGCAAGATTTCTCTATAAATGAATTTCAATGTACATATAAAATTACTTAGAAAAATTGAAAATATATAGTGAACAGAAATGCAAAATAGCATGACAAAACCTCAAGAGAACATTTAATGGATTTGAAGTTTCTATCATTCTACTAATATTTAAGATAAAAAGTATTTTAATTCATATTAAAATTAAATACTTCTAGTATATATATTTTTAATGTTTAGTGCAGGGATTTGCACATACCAACCTTGGATTGGCTACCAGGTTTTTGAATAACAAATTTTATTCATATATAACTACACTCACTTGTTTATTTATTCATTATTTGTCTCCTACTATATCTCTGCATAATTGTTACTATATTGCCCTTCAATTGTAAAATATTTGCTATATGTTTTTTTTTTTAAGAAAAAGTTTGTCTAGGGCAAAAATAAGAGTATATAACAATTTATAATTAACTAGTAAAAGGAAACATGATATAATAAAATATTTCTGGTTAATCCAATGGAAATTAAGAACTAAAAAAGTAAACAGAAACGAGGAACTGAGTAATGGATGTCAGAAAATAAAACCCCAAATAAATTAACAATTGTATAAAATATAAGTATGCCAAAAAATGACAAGACTGTCCAACTGGATAAAAATTACATACTGATTTGCAAATACATTGAATGGGCATACATTATGAAAAATGTCTGGTAGGTGATTTTATCTATATGCCACCTTCATAGAGTGCAATTACACAAATCAAGAAGGCATAACATGTCACACCCATAGTCTTATATTGTTTATATGGTTATACAAGTGTTAATATTTACCAAAACATCATTGAGCTGCACATATCTGTAAAAGAATGGGAAAAAAATATATATATATATACAGAAATTCAAAGAAAAGTGGTTTAGTTACACACAAAGCCAACAAAGTAGACAATAAGGCAAAAAGAATTACTGCGATAAACAGAAACATTTCATAAAGAAAAACAATCCAGCCACTAGGAAGATATAACAATTCTAAATTTTGTTTACTGAAACTTCTAAATATATTGATAAAAACTGAAAGAACCAGAAGGAGAACAAAATAAGCTCACTTTAGTTTAACAAGTTTCTCTCTATCAAAAACTGAAAGCAAGCAGACAATAAAATTAGCAATGATATAGAAGATCTAAAAAATGCAAAGAAAAATGTTGATATTGCTAACTTATATAAGAAAGTTACCTAAATAAGGGTAGGATACACATCCTTTTCAAGTGAGAATGAAATATTGCCAAAATTGATCATGTGCTGGACATTAAAGGAAAGCTCTATGAAGTTAAAGAGACAGAAACCATTTATAATTTATTATTTATCAAGATTGGAAGTTAGAAATCAATAACAAGAATAGCACAATAATATCTCCAAATGTTTTGAAGGGTTTCAGGGACTCTGAGTGTACAGAGAACACACATTGAAAAGCCTCAAATTAAAAAAAAAATCTGTTACTACAGAACTTATTATATTGGCATCTTTTTGTGAAAATGATATCACTAATAAACCAAAAACCTAAGGGGGAGATATCATCAAGCAATTAAACGCCATGCTATAAAAATTGGGAGCATTTCCTAATTCAGTTTATGAAGTCAGCAAAAATTGATACCAAGACATGAAGAAGGTGGATAAATTTTACTTTTTCTCTAAAGGTTCACATAGTAAGTATCTTAGAACTTTTGAATAAAGTTTTCTGTTGCATGTTACTGGGCAGGATAACAGGCACCCTGAGACCCCTAAACTGCCTGCTCTAAATAGTTTCTGCCATCCCACCATGTCAAGACAAAACATAATCTAATGTGAAAGAGATGGAAAAATCTTTAACAAAATTAGTGTGTAATAAAAAGAAGGTAAAGACAAAGAAGAGTTTCCAAATCAAGCATCCAAAGTTCCCCAAACATATTCAAGTGCCCAGTTAAACAAGGTTGGCGCAAAGCAGGGTCACTGAGGCCTAAAAACCTGCCCCGAGTCTAAGGCACCTTTAGAGGGGAACTGTTAGGGGCCTGTGGCCCTCAATACTGGTGTTGATGTAATAAAATGCCTATTGTTAGCATTGGTTGGTGGAGATTTGGAGAAGGGAAGTTAATCCTTATCTCCAGAAAAGAGGATTTAAAGGATCAGGGAGGGGACAGAGAATAAAAGACATGGAAAGAGACAGAATGAGAGAGAGAAGGACATAGAGCAGAACAAGAGGAAAGAGAGAGAAGAACAGAGAAGAAAGGGACAGAGAGAACAGAAGAGAACCTAGAAGGAAGGAGAAGAGGAGAGAACAGAACAGTAGAGAAGAGAACTGAGGAGAGTAGAGAACAGAATAGAAGAGAAGAGAATAGCAGAAGAACGGAAAAGGACAGAGAGGAGCAGCAAGGAGGCTGGAGGCCTCAGAGCTGCCACTGCCATGTGAGGCAGCAGGACAGGGAAGGAAGCCAAGCTGTGGGCTTCCATCCCCAGCCCGGGCCGGTGAGAAGCCCAGGGAAGCATGTTGGAGAAACTTGTGAGCTGTATGAGCTGTCTTGGAAATGTGGTACTTGAAAACTTGGTTTAATTTTGAAACTGCGAAGCTTGGAAGTCATCTGGAGAAGTGAGGAGAGCTTGCTGTGTTGTTGTTTTCAACGTGAGACGTCTGAAGCACTTGCTGTGTTGCTGTATGGAGTGAGTTTTGCTGATGCTGGGCCACTTTGGAGTTGGAGCTGAAAAAATGCCGGAGCTGTGCCTTTTGGAGAAGAATTGATGATGCCACCCTTGTCTTCCTTGTTGGATTTGAATCCCCTGCTTTTGGAGAATGATGATGATGACGCCATCTTGGCTTCTTCTGGCCTGGAGGGAGTGTAGCTGTGTCTTTGAAGAAGGAGTGGTGGTGCCGTCTTAACTACTTCATCTGGCTTAAAGTGGGGCAGTTACCATTTTGTGGACACACATGGCTGCTAAAGCCATGTGCGCTTTGGACTAGAGACTGGACTGTGTGGTAAGATTACCAAAGGGGTTCCCTTGTACCCTTCAGTGACTCTTGCCTCATTTGTCTTTTATTAAGTAAATTTGTTTCTATCTCCATCTTAAGGTTGATGTGGTCTTGCTACTGCATGCTTGTGCTGGGAAGAACCTGGTGTGTGACTGGCCTTAAAGTGCCATTGCTCCCCTCTGTAAGTTTGGGTGAGCACCCCATTTTGTCTGTTTTCCCACATGATATCAGACCCACAGGAAAGAGGCAGAAGGGGCCAGATAATCTGCCACTGCTACCTTTCCCACAGGTCTCTCACCCATATCTGTTTCAAATGTCTCCTTCCACGTCCCCCAAGTCCTTGGTATCACTCAAGGCAGTAAAGCAGGCATGACTTTTTCAGATTTCTCACTGCCCCATATACCTCCTCCAATATCCTTCTTGCTCTTCTTCCTTCTTACAGTCTCTCCAGATCCTCCCCTTACCTGATCAGCTCCACCCTTCTTCAGGGTGGGACAGGGAACCTGGAACCTCCCTTTCCCTGGGATCACCGGTTTACAGAACTATTCATTTAGATCATTGAAGCAAGGGAGCAGCCATAGACAATACAAAGATAAATGGGCATTGATAAAACTTTATTCCTAATCACTGAACAGTAATACCATCTTCTTGTTTCAGTTTCATTCTGACTCATTATAACAGTTTCATTCTGACTCCTTTTCTTTGGAACACATTTTCTTAGCATGTGTCAGTTCTAACATCTCTGCTCTGGTCTTTCCTGTGGGTATGCCCTTTTCACATTGCTCACACTCCATGCTGAGCTGGCCCCTTTCCCCCACATACACCCTCCTGCTCTTGCTCAGTCCCTGACTTTCTATATTGTCAACTCTTGCTCTGCAGAGATGCATTCCTCTGGGTTCAGATTCTTATACCTCATAGCAGGTCATCTAGCCATGGAACACCCTCCTCATCCTGTCTGGACTGGTGCCCACATAGTACTACCTTGACTCCCATGAAGATGATATCTTCATTCTACTTATGACAATTTCCACATGTTGATAAATATTTTTTTCAGCCTTTTTAAATGTGAGGATCCTGTGCCAGGTAGCTCTCCTAATTCGATGCTCCTTTCTTACTCAAGTTGTACATTTCAATTCTGATCATGGTCATGTCATCTTCCTCTCAATATATTACTACAGAAGGCTACCTTCCATTACCCTACCTGATGTCCTGTATTGTTCAGGAAAGGAAGGGAATTGAAGGAAAGGAAGGTAAAGAAAAGGCATAGAAAAGGAAAAGGGAAGGAAAACAAGGAGAAAAAAGGAAAGGAGAAAAAAAGAAAATATATTTTAAATTTATATTTTAGAAGTCATTTTTTCTTGCTATAAAACTAAGATTATTTCCCAATAAGTTAATATTATGATAAGACTTCATATTCTTAGTATTGACACACACTAGTCTTTCACAATTAAATATTCATGTATGCAATTAGTCATTGGGATGGTTAAAGGTAATTTTGTGCCAAAGATACTAATAGAGTAAAAAATTCTGTGTATTTTTTGATATGGCAACAATAAATCAGTTATCTTTTTAAAAAACTTTCATTAATTTGTACTTTCATTAAAAAGTACTTTCATTAATTTGCAGATTTGATATATTTCTTTCTGACTGGTAGTGGTAGTGTTTCAACAATGTCAAAATAGTTCATGTAAACTTTACCCACAATACATTTTGTAGTAGAAATTGAGAACAACTGCATTAGAAGGGCAGTGCTAAATATTTCTAGGCAGAATATTAAAAAAACAAGTAACATAAAAATTAAACTTTTAAATTAAGTATAAATGAACTTTAGTCAAGGTTTTGAATTTTGATTCAACCAAAACTCACTTCTCCCTCAATTTTACATGAAAAAAAGAAAGTTCACTTCTAAAAGTAATGTCACAAAGTAAAGTACTGTGTATATTTAAAAATAATCACATATGAGTGTTTCCAGTGAATCATTATGTAGGGGCAAAAGTCACATGTTCACTTATAGGAATGAGTGACTAACTAGTTAGATGGTCATTGCACAGAGTGCCAGTTTATAGTGGTAAATTTTCAATGATAGCTATTTTGTATTTCAAATAAAATAGCATTCCAGACCATGGCATAAAAGCAAGGGCTTAATTTTATTGCAATAAGTAGATAAATAAATACTTTTTATGACATATTAAAGTTTATTGAATCTGTCATTTATGTTTAAAATTTTAGGCATTTTTTGTCTCAAAATGAGATACAGGACACTGGTTTTCAGATTACTCAAAAATTCTTTTAAAGCAAGATTTTTATTGATATATAACACAGGTAAAGAAATATTTAGACAACATGTATATTACATTTTTCTTCTTTATATTTTAACCGATTTACTGGGGGACAATTGGTATATGATAAACTACATATTTAAAATGTACAGTTTTATAATTTCCAAATATGTATATGCCCATTAAACTGTAACCACTGTCGACAAAATAAATGTATCTATTACAACAAACATTTTTTATGCTTCTTCAAATTCCATTGTTTCTCTCTCTATTAGGTTTATCATCAAGAAATAACTGATCTATGCTTAGTCAATAATGATAAATTTGCATTTTCTGAGATCTTTTGTATAAATGGATGTACAAAGTATGTACTCTTTTATATATGGATTTTTCACTCAACATAATGACCTTGATATTCATTCAAGGTGTTATGGGTATAAATAGTTTCATTATTATCATTATTGAGCAATATTCTAATGTATGACTGTACAAACATTTGTTTTTATTATTTACCAGCTAAAGGATGTTTGGGTTACTTAGAGACGATCACAAATAAAGCTATAATGATTATATACAGGTTTTGTGCAAATATAAGTTTCTATTTCCCTGGAATAATCACCTAGGGCTGGGATGAATGAATTATATTGTAGATATCATTCTTGATTTTTCATGAGTAGTTCTTTTCCAAGAAAAGCCTAAACTTTTAGTCATTTATTTGTATACATAGTTGGCAAATGTTCCCAGTGGAAAAATAGTTGAACTCAAATCATCTCTCTAAAGTTCTCTGTTCTCAAGAATCTTAGTCACTATAATTATTGTTCTAGGAACACTCAGGTGAATTTTGTGTATATTCCATTTCTTTTTTTTATTACTCCAAGTTTTAAGGCATATTTGCTTAAAATGGTTGAGAAAGGAGGACCCAGTTTTTTTCTTTTCTAAAAAAGAATTTGTCCAGTTAACAATTTTTGTCTTGGTTACTATTGGGTCCCTTATCATTGGGAGGAATATATATATCTATGTATATATGTATATATATCTGCATATGTAAATATATATGTATATGTGTATATATGGTCCTTGAAATTGCCAGTGAAACCAGATGTTTTATATATATATATATGTGTGTGTATGCAATCAATAAAAAGTAAAAATAAAAAAAATGTTCTCTATTCCATTTATTCTAACTAATATATATCAAGATTTGTTGAGCTACTAAGAACCAGAATGATAAATATTTTTGTTAAGTCATTGAATTTTTGGAAAATAATCATTTGCAAGACAACTTTACTAAATTTTCTATTAATTCTAATAGTTTCTGTGGAATTCTTTGAGGTTTTGTGTGTGTGTGTGTGTGTGTGTGTGTGTGTGTGTGAGCGCACTCTGATATCAGTACATTTGTTTGGTCTTATTTATTTCTTACATATTTTACTTAAGCTTATATTTACTCAGCTATTCAGAACCAAAAGATACTGAAAAATATTGAGTCTCATTCTTTATTTAAGAGGAATGGCTTTAAATTATTATATTGTCACATTAGTAGTAAATACTTGGGAGGTGTCATTTTGTCAATTAAGACAAATATTAGCTACTTATAAGCTGATATTTTTTTCATTCTGTAAGGAAAATCATGTTTATATCTGACAAAATAGACCTACTTTTAAAAAGACAGTAAAAAACAGGGCTACACAAAACATGATGATTAAGACATCAATATGCCAAGAAGATATAACATTAATCAACATATCTCCAACAAACAAGAGGCATCAGAATGTATTAATTATTATCAATCCTAAAAATTGATAATGAGAGCAATACAATTATAGTAAGGGACAGCAACACCTAGCTTACATCAATGGGCAGGTAAGCAGAGAGAAGAAAACAAAGGAATACTCAGTTATAAATGTGCAATTAGATGAGCTTAATAAGGCACTCTACCCTCTAAAATTGAGTACATATTATTTTCAAATGCACCTGGTATATTTCCAAGTAGAAAACAAATGGTGATTCACAAAATCAGTAACCATTAATTCATAAAGAGTCATATCACCAGATAAATTTTTAACAATACCTGGAAACAAAGGATAATGAACACAAAAGTTATTAGAATGCACAGAACACAGTAAGTGCTATACTAGGAGGGTATTATATAGTAGTATAGGACTATAACAAGAAAGAAGAATGATCCAAACAAATATCTGACCTTACATTTTAACAAACTATACAATGAAAAAGTGAAAACCAAAGCCACTATATGGACTGTAATTTAAGACAAAGAAGCCAAGTTTATACAAGTAATTATACAAGTAATGAAATTCAGAAAATATTGTTGGGAAAACTGGACAATTACATGGGAGAATGAATTTAGATCACTATCTCTCACCAGAAATAAAAATGACTCAAAATATATTAAAATTTTGGGTATAAGACTATGAAGAAGACATTGGCAACACATTCCAGGATATTTACTTCAGCTATATCTTTCGGGACTTGAAGCCAATGAACAAGGAATTCAAAAAATAAACAGACAGTACCAAATTAAAAATAAAAAGTTTCTATACAACAAAAGAAACTAAAATTAATTCAAATAGGTGCCTTACTGAGTGGGAGAGAAAGTTGCATGTAATACATCCAATAAGAAACTGTTATGCATGATTTACAGAGAAAACATGCAGCTCAACACCAATAAAACAAATAACCCAGTTGAAAATGGGCAGGTGATCTAAATAAACATTTCTCAAAAAGAACAAAACAAAACAAAACATGAATGTCCAATACATACATGAAACTAATAATCACTATTAGCAAGTAAATGCCAATTAAAAACCACAATAAGATATTACCACACATCTGTGAGAATGGTGCTTATCAAAGATACTACAAACAAGCATTACGTGTGAAGAAAAAGGAACTACTTCAGACACTTAGTGGGAATGTTGACTTGTCTAGTGGCTATCAAAAACAGTATGAAAGTTCCTCAAAATATAAAAAAAAGTGCATCTATGATATGATGCAGCAATTCCACACTTAGGCATCCATCCAAAGAATACAAAAGCTCTAATCCAAAGATATATACACTATGCATAAGAGTATACACACACACACACACACACACATATACACACATACTCATAAGAGTATATATATATAAGTATATATACATACTCATGTATAGGAGTATATATATATAGTATGTATGCATCTATGTATGTATATACCTATATATACATATGTACACATATACACTCATATTCATTGCAGAATTATGTACCATAGCCAAGTTATGGAAACAACGTAAGTACCAAAGGGCAGATGAGTGAACTAGAAAAATGCAGTGCGATATACACAATGGAAAACTACTCAGCTGTGAAAGAAATATTCTTGCCATTTGTGATAACATGGATAGAACTGGAGGGAATAATGCTAAGCAAATTAAGTCAGGAGAAAGACAAGTACTGTATGGTTTTGTTTATATGTGGAATAAAAAGAAACAAAAGAAAGGACCAAACAAAGCAAAATTACTAACAAGCTCTAGAAATCCAACTGTGGAATTGAAGCTACAAGAGAAGGAAGGGGTACATATGGACATGTATCATGGACTATGGTGGAGGTCTATGGGCATGTTGGGCTGGGTGTGGTATTGGGACAAGCATCTGAGCAGGTGTGATCCTGTGACTCTGGATGACATACAGTGCTGAATACCAATTTCACCTCAATAAAAAGTTAAAATTAAAAAATGAAAAGTAAACATAATTCAAATTCTTTATTATGGTATGGCATCTCTAACAATTTGAACCCAGCCAATATCCCTATATCACTTTTCTTCCTCAGAAACTTCTCTTTATGTTAGTCATGCAAACTAAATTACAGGTGAACTGAACATCCTTGAATATGCCATGATATTTTATATCTTTATGCCATTTCTCTTGCATAGAATGTCCCTTCTTCCCTTCCTATTCTAAAAAAGCTTGTTGTCACTTCTGCCATGAAGCCTTTCCAGACTTTCCTCTAACATTTTTTCCATTTTAAGCTTTCCTATAACATTTTATCTTTGCCTTATTTACAGTATTTAACACATGATGCTTTAGAACTTTTTGTCCCCTCCCAATATATTGTATGCCTTCTGACACAGAGACCTTACTCAGCCTTGTCTATAGCATTCTATTAAATCATAAATGTTTACTACATGAATATACTTTAATTAAAATCCAAAAGCTCAGGGATAATGTTTAATTCATATTTAATAGTATGCACTTATATATTTTATTTTGCGTAGCCTATAAATACACAAACAGATGAAATTAATTTCATTTTCTGGATTATTCACTTCCATAGTCAGTCACATGACATATTTAGTTTAGTAAGGAACATTTTAAAAAGGGACCCATTTTTGTCTACTTTTTTCTCTTTGAATTTGCATTTCATGAATAGAATACTGATCAATCTACCTTTTAACTTTGGTTTTAATTAGTTGGTATAATAATTATGAATTTAGCTGTAGGGGTATATTGGTGTTATTGATATGATAATTAAATATGAAATGATTAGCCTATTAAGGATGTACTGCTAATTGACTTCTGCCAAATACAACTATTTACAGCTGATTGGTCAAAACAGTGTGAGCTGTAACTTTAATTACTTAATACTAGGTCATAAAATTTATAGTATTATATAAGACTTTTTCATTTTTGGTTGAAAAAACCTCTTTAGTGTTGATCTAATTTAAGAGACATGCTGAGAATCTGTTCTGTGTGTTGATTGCATACATAGTAGAATTAAGATACAATATTAAGAAGAGAATGTGACTGTGGAAGACTATACTGTTGCAAAATACAAAAAAAATGTTGCTAAAGAGATTAAGCATTTTGGGAGCAATTATAAATTAGTATAAAATCATGTTTAATTTTTCAATTACCAGTTCACCAAAGGAATAAAACACTCTTTTAATGAAAATTTCTTGAATTATTGAGTCATAGTTCTCTCATATTTTTTTACTGCTTTTCACTATATTTATGTATATAATAGTTTTGAATATTTTTGTGATTTTATTGAGTATTTCAATGGTCATTTATAATGTATAAATATTTTTTAAATGTTTAAAATATTCTGTATCATGAACCACTGCTTACATTTTCTGAGTTGTAAATTTATCTATATAATTTTACATTTATATACAGATTCCAGTGGTGTTTTTCCACTGTATGTCCATAATAGTTATCAACTATAACCTCTACTATAGGTTTAGACTAATCTTCCATAATCATAAAATTAAATTAACTAGGACATAAAAGCACGGCTCTTTAACTTTTTCTGATTCTGGAAGCTACTTGTATAGTGCCTTTTGTGTACTACTGGCCATAGCAGAATGACCATATCATACCAAGAAAATTTCCAACAAATGAAATATTACCAGACAATATGATCAACAGAAGATTCATTAAGTACCCATTGTGTTACCAGAACTGCACCAAGCACTAGAGTGGGACAAGTAATAAAATGTCATAAAAAGGGTCCTTCCCTTGGAATAGAAAGATCATAAAGATAAGAAAAGTCCTTAAAATTTAGTGTAAGAGTAAAAATTATGATTCAGAACTGATTAATGTAAACTTTCTTTATGTAAGACTAAATTGAGAAATCAATGAGAATTTAGTCCAGATATGTTTAGATGTATTCACTCTATGGAACATGTTTACATTTGTTCTCAATTTTTAGCATTAACTACCTATCTACTTCTGGCTATCATATACAGTATTGGTTTTAACTGTAAAATTTCTGTACAGTGGCTGTTATCTTAAAGATTAGAATTTTCCTACATATCAAAAGTTGTTGCTTCAGGCAGTACTAATAGTTAAGGTAGGTTGTTAGTTGTACTAGAAAGAGACAAATCTGCTTTGGAATATTGTGCTTCTTTTCATTCAGGGAACAATGTAAATTCCACATCCTTAATGACACCCTGATTTAAAGAATTTGCAAATGAGACACTGCTGTTCTACACTCACTAACAAAGTATATGATTGGTTGTACAGTCTATTAAAAAGCAATAGAATGCACTAAATAGCTAGTTATGAAAAACAAAAATGCCTCCTCTTTTTTAGTTAAAATGAATTAATATTTTTTCTCTATTGTTATCTCATCATTTAAAAATGATAGAACAGAAAAACAATATCAACATGTTATCATTAAACATTAGGTTTTCAGGAATTCCAATAATTTCTTAAGGTCATTCTTCTAAATGAATATAAATGTGTTAGGTTTTTTACAACTTGAATGACTTTTCCATCATCTTTTTAGCTGAGCATTTAGTTTTGCTCCAGGCAAATCAATGAAAAATCATCTCTGAAATATAAAATTTTGTTTATATATGTTCACAAGAGACTAGTTTGAAACATACTTGATTTGGTAGACTATAAAATCAAATGGTTATCATAAGGGTTATGCTCTTTTGTTCCTTCAAAAGCATATTCTGCTTATTATATTTGAATGTAGACTAATTTTCTCAAAACCATCAATTTAGAAATGCTTTTTTAAAGGATTCAAATAAAAAAAAACTTCTGAAAATGTCAAACTTCCTTTAAAAATCAAGTTATAATTATAATTGCAGGACTAATGCAGTTTTTAAGCTTAATATATCTTTAGAACATCAAGAAAAAACTGTTTACCTAAATTTAGACTTAAATGGGAAAAGAAACAATTCAATTTATTTTTATACTAGCACTATCAAATATAGCATAGTACAACTCAAATTCACAGTGAAAGTCATAAAAGGAATGCTGAAAAGAAAAGTTTAAAAATGAGCATAAACAAGAGAAGTAATTCAAATGGATAAGGATGGAGAAGTTTTTAGCAAAATAAAACAGGCCATTGTTCTCTTTTATAAAAATTCAACTTCTTTCATTCACTCAGTTCTTTTTATCTAAGATTTGTATACCTCTATTTTATGTAAACTCACCTTAGCAATCACAATGTAATAGTAATAGCTACACTTAAATTCATGCTCTATGCTGGATACTATTCTAACCATGTTAATGTATTGACTTGTTTCATGTTCATAGTCTTATAAGACAGATACTATTATTGACCAAATTTTACACTTATAGAAATAGAGGCAGGGAAAATTTAAGTGTTCTGCCTAAGAATCAGAGTTGGAATTTGAACTTTGTTAGGATTTGAACATAGATAGTCGAGTTTTAGATGCAGAAGTGTTACTCATTAAATATTTTACCTCTTCTAGTCTCTGTGCCTGTTGGTTTTAAAGTGATTATCTTAAGCAATGACAATTCTATGGAAAAATAGTTATTTATTTTAGAAAGATTTCTTTACTTTTTCCTTACCACCATCCCTAATCTATTGATAGACAATTTCTCTTTTCTCCCTCAGAAACCTCATTTCATTCATGGGTGCTATATAACTTTTATAAATATTTTACTATGTCAAATTATTCTCTATGTAAATGTCCAATATTTGTTTCTGTAGCTGTGACTTATTTTATTACACACAAAATTGCCTTGAACTCTTTCCATTTTGCTGTAAATGAAAGCATTTTGCTTTTTCTTATGGATGAATAGTGTTTAATATTGTGGTTATGCTATATCTTCTTGATTCAATCTTCTATTGATGGACATTTCATTTAGATCACTTACATTTCCTAGCTATTGTAAATAGTACCACCATAAACATTATAGTATATGTAGTTTTTTGAGTTGCAGTTTCCAAACTCTGGATAAATATTCAAGAGTGGGATTGGTGGGTCATATAGTATTTCCATTTTTTTTTTTTCTTCCTTAGGGTAAGTCAGATCACATTCTAAAATGGTTGCACCAGTTTACATAGTTACAAGCAGTGCAATAGAATTCCACCTTTTCTTTAATTGATTTCTTTTTCTTTAGATATATGGGTGTGTGTGCATGTGTACTTATATATATTAGCCAATGGGTTTTCATTGGTTGATTTTTTAACCTGACACTTTTACCTCTAACTAAATCCTTGTTGTCAGGTGAAGGGGTGACCCCTTTTAATTTAATAGATGAAAGTTCTTCCACCTACATGCAAGCAATTACCCAGAGATCAAATTTTCATGGTAAGAGTAAACACAGAGATTTATTTAAAAATAGAAGGCACAACATGGATTGAGCTAGAAGGACTCATTTTAACAGAAATAAGCCAGAAAGAAAAAGAGAAATACAGGATGGTCTCACTTATATTAAGGATATAGGGAAAAACAAACAAGCGCATAAGAAAAATTAGAAACAACCAACAGAACTGAACAATAGATCGAGAGAGGAGGAGGGGGAAGAAAATGGGGGGGGAGAGGGTACAAAAGAATAAGATATTTAACAGGTGTTAAGGAAATGGGAAAACCCCCAGGGTACTGTTTTTAAATTTTTCAAACTATATATATTTTTTTTTAATTAAAGTAAATAAAAATGGAAGGCAAGCCAAAAGAACCTAATAGTCCACACCCTCAAAAGTGTCCCAAACAGAAAAGAACCCCACTTCTGCCCCTCAGGGAGCTGCATGGATTTTACTTAAGTCTTAGTGCAGTTGAGTCTGAAGTTGTCAGTTGCCTAAGTTACTGTAGCCAGCATGGAGTGAATTCTATAACCAACATGAGGTTCAACTCTGTTCCCTCTCTCTCTCTCTCTCTCTCTCTCTCTCTCTCTCTCTCTCTCATTTTCCTTTTCATGACACCAAGACAGTTCAGCACTCCATCAAGAACACCCTTTCTCTGCCTTCACTCAACTCTCGATTTTCAAGAACTGGAATGTTGGGAGTCCCAAGAAATTCTACAATTCCCGGGTCCTTTTATTTCCAAAGCCAAACTGCCAGCCCCTGATGCCAGATGCCAATGTTGAACTTGGGTTAGGAAACAATAAAAGCAGGGTATTTAACTAAACTTATAAGTAACTACTTATAAGTAACTTTAAACCCAGCCACTCCCTAGGTTTGTTCCAAGTCCACATGCACAGCAGCAAGATCAAACTATCTTAAAAAGAGGCAAAAACAAAATTTATTTGATAATAGGTGAAAAATAGCTGAAAGTCACTAAGGGTACAAGGGACTCCTTTGGTTATCTTACCACACAGTTCAGTCTCTAGTTCAAAGAGCTGCATGGGGGTTCTTCAGTCACATGCATCCAAAGTATGGCATGGTCCACCTTCAAGCCAACAGTAGGAGATTTAAATCCAATGTAGAAATAAAAAATGACATCATTGATCCTCCAAAAACCTCCAAAAAGCACAACTCCAGCATTCTTTTTGTATCAACCTTGAAGCAACCTGAACCATATAAACTCACTCGAAACAGCAACAGCAATTGCCTCAGACATCTCACAATAAAAACAGCAGGACTCCAAGCTCTCTTCAAGTCTTCAGACAATTCCTGAGCTTTGTAGTTTCTAAGCTAAAGCAAGTTTCCAAGTACTGAATTTCCAAGTCAGCTTACACAGGTCACAAGTTTCGCCAACATGCCTCCCCAGGCTCCACACTGGCCCAGGCTGGGGATGGAAGACCTGCTACCACATATGGCAGCAGCAGCTGCATCCCTCAGCTTCCTTGCTGCTCTGCTGCTTTCTCTTCTCTCTAGTTTTCTGCCCCTGCTCTCCAAACACGCTGCTTCCTAAATCCCCTCTCAGTCCCTCTCGTGAGAAATCTTGGCTTCCCTTCTCCAAGTCTCTGCCCACCAGGGCAAAGTGAAAATGGCACAACCCTAATTCAGGGTTACAAAGGTAGGGCCACAGTCCCCCAGTTTTACCACATCAATACCATCAATGCCAGATCAGATTTCAAAAGCCAGATCAGCTCTCCTCTCAAAACTAGTTCAGCTCTCCTTCAAAAGCCAGTTTCAATCTCCTATCTGCAAAGCTCAGAGTTCCTCCACAAAGCTTTATCTTTTTCAAAAGCTTTCTATTGTCTCTTTCAAAAGTTCTATCACACCTCCCCAAGAAAAACTTGAATTCCCCCCAAAAGCTCTGTCTCAGATCTCCCCTCTAAAAAATATAGTCCCAATCCAGTCTAATCCAGTCCCATACAAATCTTATAAAATCCAATCTAATCACATTCTTTCCTCCAAAATAATCTGATTTCTTCTTCTTTCTCTCAGCAGTGCCTGCATCTTTCTCTTTTATCCCATTTTCCTTGTTCCCCCTTCCATCACGAATCTTGATGATGGGGTTATTAACTAACCTCTGGTTTGGCCCTGCTATGATTCCCCACCTGGGTCTTGGAACAATATTACAGGGAGTTAAATTAGTATAGTATTGACCAAGCCCTACTTAAGATTTATAATATCAAGCTAAAAGGAGGTAGTAACATTCTATCTCCGGGTTTCACACTCAGTAAATTAAAAAAGTAGTGACAGTGGTCATCATTGTCTTGATAATGATCTTAAAAGGAAACTTTTCAGTTTTTAATCATTAAGTATTATGCTGGATTTAGGTTTGTGACATATAACTTTCATCATATTGAAGTAGGTTCCTGATTTGGTGCCCAATTTGAAAGGGACAGAAGTCATTTGAGGTTAGCCAACCTTACTGGGAAATGTAGATTCCCCATGGCACTGGCTAGCCTAACAAAAAATAAAATGTGTTTTTTGTTTTTCTATAGTGTGTTTGTGTTGAATATATGTTGAATATATGTGTAGATATGTTCCTGACCCTTATATTACAAAAAACTAGTCTCAACCTTGTAGAAACCTTATGTGTATGTGTGCAATTTATGTCTAGTCATTAGTTCAGAGATTTGATTTTGTAGAAAATCTTACAAGTGGTAAGAAGCACTTTTACTCAAAGATACCTCCTATTGAAAGCAGGTGTCTAGGTCAAAGGTGGAATCTGCTCCAAAAAGGTGTATACTTCATGGTGGGTTTTCTGGAACATAGTAAGTAGCAATAAGTTGAAACTGAAATTGGATGGTCAAACAAGTAAAGCACAGATCTTAATTACACTTGCAAACAGGAACAACTTGCCATTAAACCCAGGTACTCCTTAGTTTCATTCCAACTCGGTATGAGTAGTAGCAAGACCACACTAATCTTAAGAGAGGCAAAAACAAGATTTATTCAATAAGAGGATGAAATAGACAAAAGTCATTGAGCATACAAAGGACCCCCTTTGATTATCTTACCAGCCAGTTCAGTCTCTAGTCCAGAAAAAATCTACACATGCTCCCTAGCCACATGTTTACACAAAATGGTGACTGTTCCACCTTCAAGTCAGATGAAGAAACCAAGATGGCATCAATTAAGCTCTTTCAAAGGCACAGCTATTTGCCTCAAGCCAAAGAAACCAAGATGGAACCATCAATTGTCTTTCAAAAGACACAGCTCCAGCATTCTTTCAACTTCAACTCTAACATGACCTGAAACCAGCAAGACTCACTCAGTACAACAGAAACAACCACTTTGGACATCTCACTATGAAAACAACAGCACAGCAAGTTCTCTTCAGGTCTTCAGACAATTCCCAACTCGACAGTTTTAAACTTACAACAAGTTTTCAAGTACATTTCCAAGTCAGTTTACACAAGTCACAAATTTCTTCAGCATACTGCCCCAGGCTCCTCACCAGTCCAGTCTGGGATTGGAAGCCCACATTATGGCTTCCTTCCCTGTTCTGCTGGTGCACACGGCAGCAGCAGCTCTGAGGCCTCCAGCCTCCTTGATGCTCCTCTGTTCTCTCCTTTCTCCCAGCTTACACTCACTCCTTAAATCTCTTTCTCTCTGCTCCTCTCACAAGAAGGCTTGGCTTCCCTTCTCCAAGTCTCTGCCCATCAGGGCAAAATGGTTATCTTAATGCAACATTACTATGCTGGGGCCATGGTCCCCCCATTCTCACCACAGCACCCCTATAAAAACTGCATGGCCACATCAAGTATGGCACCGGCTCTTTCTTCTATGGCATGTGTTTCCAAGATGGCCTTTGAAGACACATGTCAGGTTGATCAGAGACTCACAAGTCTTTGATGATTTTTTTCCCCTCCTTTTGGTTTCTTACTCAGTTGTCACCTTCCTTTGTTAATGCAAGTTCAGTTCTGTGACTTTGGGCTTTTGTTTGTGATTTCAACTGGCTTATAGGTCTAATTAGCAATTCTAAAGGAAGAGATAGAGTGTGGCACTGACTTTGGTCTTTTGATTGTGATTGCTCCCTGATTTCTACCTGAGGGTATTTTGCAAGCTTATAATGGAGCAGTGATGGTTTGAATTATCAAATATATGGCTGGGTGCTAAGAAGGAAGAAGGTTTGAACAGTAACGGGTAATTGCTGGTGGTCTTAATGTATTCTTGGGGAGTCTTGTTTTTGTTTTTTTTATTTAATGTCTGGACCCAAAATATTATAGCACATTTCTAAATGGGGGCAAAAGCAAAGGCTGAAGTCAAAGTCTGTTATAGGTGTACCCCCTTGAAAGGTGCACAGGTGAGAAGAAATAGGGGTGCTGTGGTGAATTGAGGGTCATGATCATTAAGATGGCAGTCATTGTACCCAGGTGGGTGGAGACATGGAGAGTGAAACCAAGTCTTCTCACAAGAGGAACAAAGTGAGGAGAAGAGAGAAGAGAGAGGAAGTGGAAGAAAAGGGAGAGCAGAGAAATAGCAGGGAGGCTGGAAACCTTGGAGCTGCTGGTGCACAGCAGCCGAGCAAGGAAGGAAGTTATGCTATGGGCTTCCATCCCCAGCCTGGGTCGGTGAGGAGCCCAGGGAACCATGTTGGAGAAACATGTGTGAGCTGACTTGGAAACATGGTACTTTGAAACTGTCAATTTTGTGAGCTGCCTGGAGACCTGACGAGAACTTGCTATGATGCTGTTTTGGAAACTGCTATGAGCTGACTTGGAAACATGGTATATTGAAACTGTCAATTTTGTGAGTTGCCTGGAGACCTGAAGAGAACTTGCTATGATGCTGTTTTCATTGTGACATGTCTGAAGTGGTTGCTGCTGTTGTATCTAGTGTATCTTACTGGTTTCAGAGTTGAATTTGAAAGAATATTGAAGCTGTGTCTTTTGGAGGAGGATTAACAACACCATATTGGTTTCTTTATTGGATTTGAATCTCCCACTTTTAAAGGAGGAGTGACAACACCACCTTGTATTCTTTTTCTTTTTCTATTTGGCTTGAAGTGGATAGCTGTGCCTTTAAAAAAGAATCAACAACACCATCTTGGTTTCTTCATCTGACTTGAAAATGAGACAGCCACCATTTTGTGGACACATGTGGATAAGGACCCATGTGCAGTTTTTTGGAGTAGATACTAAACTGGTCGGTAAATTTACCAAAGGGGTTTCTTGTATCCTCAGTGACTCTTGTCTATTTTTGTCTTTTTAATGAGTAAATCTTGTTTTTGCTTCCTTTTAAGGTTAATGCAGTTTTGCTACTGCTTTCGTGGACTGGGAGTGGGAACCTGATGAGTGGCTGGGTTTAAAAGGCTAGCTGCTTCCATTTGTAAGTTTAGTTTGAGTTCCCTAATTTTCCTATTTTCTAACCTGATTTCAACTTGATGGCAAGAAAAACTCAGTGTGGGTGGAATCTCTGATAATATATATAAGGAGCTGCAGAGGAAGGAGAGGAATTTATTCCCATAGAGCAACACTGTGGAAGGACAGTCATCCTGGAGGTCAGCTTCCCAGGAATTTGACCACCCTGAGGAATAGAAAAAAAGTTGCCAGAAGTTCAAGTATGGGCATTTTGTTTGGAAATGGAATCTGTGAACCTTGTAAGGACAAAGTTTGTAGTGCTCTAGAATTTGGACCTCCTAAAGACAGGAGTGATGAAGCTGCTGAATATGGAATCTGCAAACCTCCCAGAGAGGGGAGGGTTAAAAGCTCTTGGGACATCACCTTGGCCTTTTGTTTGTAAGATGGAAGACAACATCTTGGCAGTGTGGCTTTTTGTCTGGAATACTTGTTTTGTTGGAAGGTGTTTGCCATTAATGTAGCTAACACTGCATTGATAATAACTGTGAAAGGTGCTATTTCCCTGTTGCTTTAGAAATGTAAATTTCAAGATTAGAATTCATCATTTTCTTTCACAATAATAGTAAAGGAGGAAGAAGGAAAACAAGGTTTTTGTGATGTGAGATGATTGATAAGACTTTGTTCCCAGAAGCATGGGAAAAACAAAAAGAAAGACATTAAAAAGGCTTAGAAGGATAAGGGATTCAACCATTCTGGAGGAACATGGGCACCTGGCTGTGAGGGTCAAGGCAAACTGAGACTGGTGGCCTTCAGCCTGGCCTGGTGAACTCATGACCTTAGCATACATAAGCTAAGTGTGTGCTAAAGGAGTCTAAAGAGTTTGGAGATTTGAACTTCATGTTGGAGTTTGTCTTATCTAGTTTGACTCGAACACTTTTGGAGAGGCCTTGAGCAAGGCCTGAGAAGATGGACCTTTTGTTAGTTCCTGTTTTACCTTGGAGTCTTTCTACTGCCTAAAGTTGAGAAGAATGTTGAAAGAAAACATATCATGTCTCTGACCATGTGCTTGGAAGAAGTTAAAACATGCCTAGGGAGGAAAAGAGGAATGCCCTGCTTATTCAACACATGCTGCTGAATTCATTGATTGGAAGTGCAGTGAAATGACGAGAGACTAAAAGATAGTTTTGGGATATGTGGTAAGGTAATTGGGTTTATGTTTATTCTGTAGCGTATATAATGGGGTAACTGGGGTTTTACATGCTTATCTTTTAGTACATATATAGTTATAAACAATAAAATGATCTTTATTGTTTAGTAATAAATAGTTTGATCACTAAGAGTTTGGTCTGACTTTGGAATTACATAGTTAGGCTGCAGTCTGAAAAGGACAGACAAGAGTGATAGGTGTAAATTTTTGTGTTTGTGTTTTTTTTTTTTTTTCTCTTCAGTTTGGGAAAGGGTCATGGGGCAAGAAACAGGTATCTGAATGATTAAGGTAACTAGCATATGGAAGCCTAAGGATTAATAAAAGGCCCTTTCCCCTTTTGTATCAGATTAAATGGTAAAGATTTTTACCTGGTTTAGGAAAAACTGGCATAATAGTTTCAGGTCTGGTGTGGCAGGAAGATTCCATCTTGGAAGCATGGCCATTTGTTTAAGACTGAACATGACTGGGGTAAGATAACTAGCCACTTGTGGTCTCAGTGACACTTTGTTTTTCCTCGTTTGCTAAATAAATCCCATTATTGGTGTTCCTTGTATGGTCTTGCAATTGTGCACATGGGTGAAAGAATCTAGACAATGATTGGGTTTAACTATCATCCTCTCTCCTTGCTAAGTTTTAGCATCCTTATTCACTGGGTATCACTTTTGTCTGGATTAAGTTCGAAAGGGTATATTTTGGGGAATTTTTGTTTACATTGTTTGGAGTATATTTGTCATTTGAAATTTTGGATTTATTTGATCAGTGGTGGAAGAGAAGACTCTGCTTCCTATTAGAAGGGTCTGTTTTGAAAAGCACTGCATTTGATGCTTGGGGTAATTTTACCAGTTTTTGATGCCTGCGTTCTTGCATTTCCCAAGTTTAGGAGACATGATTTATACTTTAATTTTCATTTTCTCTTTCAGCATCTGTTCCAGGAAACCAAAGGGTAATATGCTTGGTGGCTAACAGAAGTAAGGAGTTAACTCCTTTTGTTTGAAAGTTGATCTGATATTGCTCTTTTAGTTTCTGTACAGAATACCATAGAAATAGTTTTTAATGTGAAGGATTGGACACTGAAAATCCTAATTTAGAAACAAGAGCATGAGCTACTTTTTATAATTGCTCTTCCTGTTTCCAAAATCTTAGTTATGTAGGATGATAATTGGAAAAATTTGTGATGACCTTTGTCAATAATATTCCATATATTGGAATATGATTTTTGGAATCATATTCATTTTGGAATTGGAATTTGATTTTATTCCATACAAAGAAGTTGACCTTGACTACGTGGGGATCCTATGAGTGAAACTGCAATTATATAAGTTATTCCACCTAGGATAAATGATAACTAGGAGAACTTCCTGTATCAATATGTTATATATCTGTGTGTCCTCCCCTTTATGCCTAACTGTCTTGGTCTCTAGAGTATGAAAAACTGGTATAGATGTTGCCTATAGACATTTTGAGCTAGGGTGTATAATAGGAACTGATATGAGTACTTCTTAGAAACATAATTTGGGATACATTTTGATTAATAGGTGCTAATTTGCCATTTAATCAGTTATTTCTAAAAAATATGTGCTTATAAGGTTGTATTGGTAAAACTTTTTATTTTCTATGTGAAGAACTGATGTTTGATACATAATGACTTTTAAATGTTAGGCAAAATGAGAGTTTGGAAAATTTAAGGTTTTTGAAAGAAAAGACTCCAATTCTGATATCAAAATAAGAAGTTATGGTTTGACTGTCAACATTGTATGCTGGGTGTAGCTGGATCCTTACTTGAAATTGATATTTGTATTGAAATTGAAATATAAATTGTATATTTTTTCTTTTGGTGTTTGTTTCTTTGTTTTTGCTGTTGTTTTTAATTCTTATGACAGAACTTCCCAGAAATATAAATTGAAAAAAGTATAAATAGTCTTTCATTTGATTGATAGGAGCTAATGTGGAACCTGAATAGCACTCCTGAGACACTCCATAAAGTTTCTTCCTTTCCTCATAGAAAAGATATTAGGTAAATTGGACCTATTTGGTATTTACCTGGCAAAATGAAACTTAATGGGAAGATTGTAACTTGGGAGAAATTGTAACTTTGTTATATACAAAAGTATTTAAATTGGTGTTCTAAAATTTATATGAAGTGTTTAAAGTACCTGATATGTGAATTGTCAGTTTTGATGGTTGTTGTCCTACAATATTGTTGACTATTTCAATAGTTTGAAAATGGTTGAAGAATAACAGTGCCACACTATCATAGTAGCTAGCAAAATATAGATTTATTGAAGCAAAAGATAGAAACTCTGAAAAACATGAGGGGCTACAGGGGAGGAAACCTTCCTGGCTCCATCTTGCCTGGGACTATGTATTGTGAGATTTTCTGTTGTCCAGTATGCCAAGAAGTTGACTAGGCCCCATGTCATTGGTAAATTTCACTGGTGGTTGTTTTTGGTTCCCTAATTACCATATAACTGGATGGTGGTAAGCCCCACAAATACCTCTGTTTTCCTGGACACTGCTTTGTCTAACATCATTGTTCCATATCTGCTCTTTGCTGTCCCCAGTCCCTTTATCTCAATATGAGAGTCAGAATTTCCTACAAAGTCTGCATGGACCATTGGAGATGAGTATGATTTCTACTAAGATCTTTGTTTGTCATAATATTGGACTTTTTTGGGGTACAATTCTGATTTGATTCAAGGAAAATTTTCTTAAGCAGAGCAAACTTATGTTTGCATTTTCTCTCTTCTTAATACCAGTGGAATTACTACTTATTGCAATTGGTCTATTTTGGTATAACTTCAGTAGAGAGTTCTGCCACTTCAAGCTAGAGAACTGGAAATATGTTTCACTATGTGTTTTTGAAATTTTTCCAGAATTTGAACTTGAGCTGAGCCAAGGAGAGGATAATACATTACTGTATGTGTGTAGCATTCTAGAGGCCTCTAACAAAGGTGGCAAAGCTTGCCTCCACTCGCAGGACTGGAAAGCTCCGGAGAGAAAATCCTGAACCTACAGAATAATTCACAGGTGGAGTCTGGTAAGAATGTGGCCTTGACCCTGAAACTTCTATGCACTGGATATCAAGAGCTTATTTTAATTTCATTGTAGTACAGTCATACAGTTTCATTGTAGTACAGTTCTTGATGCCAGTTATAGCACACAGGCAGGCCAATCTGGGTAGGTTCTTTATTGGATCTAGAAGTAACACAAACACACCAAGCAGGGCAGGGCTAGGGCAGGTGTCAGTGGAGGGGGCTGGCAGGCTGGCAAGTCTCCCAGTTCCCCAGGAATCTTCAAGATTTCTCTGGCCTCTCTCTGGTATTCTCATCACATTCTTTGCCATGCTCAGCCTTTGCTTTCTCCCATGCTCTCACATACTGGGATGATGCTGCCTTCTTATCCTTTCCTCCCAGGCACAAGTGAGCCCACTCACAAATCTGCATACCCCCTGGGCTCGTACAATACCACAGGTGCTGCTGATCATAGAGGCTAATGAAAGAAAAAGCCTAAGTGGGTGATAAGTGGTGACACAGAAGAAGAAACAACAGTCCCTGAGGGTCAGACACTCCGACACAAAGAACTGGTATACTTGGGTAAGCAGTTCTGTCAGACACCAGGAGAGCCTTTGACAGCTTAGCTGCTGCATTTATGGGACCTGGGGGTGGATGGAATTATTTGCCTGGCACAAGAGATGGGGAGAATGACTTTAGTGACCCTGAATTATTGCTGAGTCTGCAGCTGTAGAACAGCTTGTGGCATGACTAGGGTGATCACTCTGCTGGACCGGATCATGGCCACTGTGTGAACAGTCTGAACCAATGCAGGAGATGTGCCAGAAATCATGAGTAGATGACAAACCGTACATGAGCTAGTTTAGGCTCTTCAGGAGGAGGGAGAGAGACCTGGAGCAAAAGTTAAATGGCTGTTTCTTCACTGTTCATTATTAAAAATTATACAAAGATAATTTCAAGGGGTCTGACATTCTTTACCAGCTACAACCGATGATGAGTCCACCTGGGTTAGCATGGTTGCACTCCACCCATAGAGTGTTACAACAAAGCCAGCTAAATTGCTGTTTGGTTATTCCACCCTATGACTTCATGCAAAGATAGGTAAAATCGATTGGAAGCAGATTTAATTTGCAATAGTATTTTGTTATACCATTGGATAAAATTGGGACTGAGGTGGAGAGAAATTTATTTTAAACAAGTTAAACTAGTTTTAAGATTTTTTTTTTCCTGTGGCTTTCTAATATTTTGTTATTTGTTTGGTGAATGCCTATTTTTGGTTTGGACTGATCCAGAAATGAAGGATTTTGCTAAACTGGACCCCCATGGACAATGTCTAGTGATTGTTACTTCTCTTGAAGATACTGGAAAACAAACCCCTAAAGCTGTACCCCCATATCTTCATCAACATGGAAATGGTGAGAAAGTATGAAAGGGGATTATTGTAACAGTATGATATCCATGGAAAAGGGAGATTCTATGTTTCCTGCCCTATCCAAGGAAGGGTGGTATATGTGCACAATGCAAGGTTCATATATTAGTGTGTCATGAAGTGCTCAATATAGCCTATCAGTTGATTAAATTTTAGTCAAACCCAAATCAACAAATTGTCATTTATCTCCAGTTACTTTCATTTCCTATTTTTTGCTACTTGTTAAAACTCCATAATGTTCTTTCAATTTTACTGAAGCATAATGAGGACACAAAGTCATTCATCCACTTCAATCGTGTTGCTTAATATATTTTTACAAATATATGTAATTGTATGAACAATAAAAATAATAACCCTCTACAATCAGTTGTCTCTCCCTTATATAGATAACAAGTGATACAATTTCATATTGGAACTTCCTATCCTGTATGTGCTTTCTTTGCTGATTTCTTTTGCCCAGTTATATTGTTGAGACTCAGAATTTCACATATTGGTGGTTTCTTATGTTGTTGAGTAGTATCATCTTATCTGAATGTTTGATGATTTTCAGTTTCAGACTAATATGAAGAAAGCTGCTATGAACATTTCTGTACAGATTTTTGTGAATGTAGATTCTCATTTCTTTATTTAAATGCCTAGGAATAGATTTACTGAGTCATAGGGTAAAATTTTGTCTCTTTCCCAAAATGAATGTGTCTTATGAATCCTACTAACTATGTATAAAGGTCCCATTTGTGCACATCCTCACCACCACTTTACATCATCAGACTAAAATCTTACTCATTCTGACATATAGTTAACAGTATCTTATTATGGTTTGATTTAAATTTTCTTATTGAATAAAGATGTTTACCATTTTTTCATGTGCTTACTGGCCACTCATTCTTCATTTTTCAGTTGTTAGGTTTCTACTCAAATCTCTGGTCTTTAAAATAATGTTTTTTTTTTGTCATTTATAGATGACAATGTTTCCTAAGATGTTAAATCCTGATCCCCCCAAACTGGTGAAACGTTTACACAGCAAAAGTGACTTTACATATATGATTATGTAAATCACATTTATTTATGCAAACTTAGTGTTTTGAGTTTTGTCATTAGCTTTATATCCATTTTCAGTTGATTTTTGCATATGCTTTGAGGTAGAAACTAAAAACTCATAGATGCCAAGCTAAAGACCTGGATATGGAGAGATTATTCTGAATTTTGTCAGTGGGAACATTAAGAACAAATATCCTTATAAATGAGACAGTGGGATAAGAGCCAGAGATGTGCTCATAGAAGCACAGAAGAAAAATGTGCATGTGCATGTGTTTGTGGGTGGGATGTGATAGAGAAGAGAGTGAAGAGATTTGGAAATGTTACGATTTGGTCTTGAAAGTCAAGAAAGTGGTTATGATCACGGTATATACTCCCCTGCCTGGTAAGTATGCTATAAAGTGAGGTGAGGGAATAGATGGGGGTGGAGGGGGAGGATGCTCAGTGGTCTATGAATGCAGTTGATCTTTACAAACTAACAAAGTCAAAGCAGCAGATGCTTTCTTAGAGTTAAGAAGGAATTGAACCCTTCTGATTTCTTGATTTTAGGACTTCAAACCTCCAGAACTATCGGATAATAAATGTATATTGTTTTATACTACTAAGTTTGTAGTAAGTTATCATAGACACAGGAAACTAATATGTTATTGAGTTGCAAGAGCTCTTTAAATATTTTAAATATGCCTGATGTTAGACATACATGCTAATAATTTCCTGATTTCTGATTTGCCTCTTCCTGCTCTCTGACTTGACTTTTATTTTGTTATCATTAACTTCTGAGCAGTGGAGGTTCACAACTGTGATGAAATTTATTTTCTTTTATAATTTTTTTTGTCCTTTTAGTCAGTCTTTGTCAACAGCAAAGATAATCAATTTTCTTTCAGACCTTTTGGTGTTTCAGCTTCTTTTTTGACTTTATTATGTAAGTTCTTACTTTTAATTATTTATTTAATTATTAAAATAACTAGTTTATAATTATCTTAATGTCATTTTTATGACCCATTTTCAGGTGTCACATATAATATGAGGTAGTAACTAAAAAGCCATAGACAGTTAAACAAAACAGGTAAACAAATTAGCATGATTGTATCTTAATAAAGCTTTATGAACACAGAAATTTGAATTACAACTGTCACATGCTCCAAATATTCCTTTATTTTTATAATTAAAAATATAAATGCAAAATATTCTTAGCTCAGTGACTCCACAAAAATAGATGCTATATCAGGTTTGGCTCATGGGTTATAATTTGGCAAGCTCTGCTTATGTATTACAACTAACATGTTATAAAACCCATAACATAATGTAAAATATTTGGCTTTAAATTATCTGCATTTTAAGGAAATTAAAAATAATTATTTCATATTTACTTTCATATTTTCTATTTCTAGTACTCCTTATTCCTGCTTGATTCTTTGAATTTACATCTGGGGTTATTCCCCCTCAACCAGACAAAAAATGGCAAATCTGGCATTGCAGATCTGGTGTAAATGCTTTATTTTTATTTTTCTAAATGCAGTTTTCATTGACCTCATACTTTAAGGAGATGTTTGTTTTATACAGAATTCTAGATTAAAGTTTTTCCTGCTAGATCATTTTTTTAAAACCTCTTGGGTCCTATTGTTTCTAAAGAGAGATCAGAAGTTATTTTAGAATGTGTAGTATTACTTTTTTATACTTTTGAATATATACGCTGTCTTTTAGGGGAGAATTTTGAGGTTTGCTCTTTGTCTGTTTTACCAGTTTCATGATGAAGTGACTGTGTGTGGTTTTCTCATTACATTTTCTTTTTGGAGTACATTAAGTTTCTTGAATTTATGAATTTATGTGTTTAACTGAAATTAAGAAATTTGCATTTTTAAATATTCCATAAAGGTCCCTCTTCTCTACTTCTAAATCTCTAATTACTTGTGCAAATACTATTTGATATGCTCTGTCTTCCACTTCACTGATATCTTCTTTTGTCATCAGTCTGTTTTTAAATTTTGAGAGTGAATATTTTAGTTCTAGGATTAGTATTTTGCTAATTTTTAAAAACATTCTATATAATGCTGTTTATCCTTTATTTGCATAGGTTCTTTTTCTCTAAACTCTAATGACTCTAAACTGGTTTAGAGTCATTTTGTGACAACATATTATCTGCTCACTGTTGGCTTTTATTGTTTATCTAATAACATATGTTTCGTACACAGAGTTTGGGGATTCACTTCTGACCTTTTTCTTTATAGGACCCACTATCCATCTACATTGTAGTCCAAATTCTGTATACTACTTACTCAATTAGTAAGACTATAAGTTTTCTGTCTGAATTTTAGTAATGTAGTATAGCACAGATTATACACTGCTTTCACCCCATGCAACAGTCCAAAAGCATGAAAAATGGAGAAACTTGCATCATTCAGTTATAATGTTCTAAGACTCAACTCTTTATGTATAATTCATGGGCTCTCACAGCATTATTTACTAAGCTTAGTTCCCACACACAGATTATTGATTTAATGAACTTTATTAGTGGAATCAGAAAAATACATATATCATTTGGTAAATTTAAAAAAATCATAAGCAATTTAGATAAAATTAATTTATTGTACCAATACAGGTGAGAAAGTGAAAAGTCTTTATGTTGCTTTAGTTGTTCAGATAATTGTTGAAAAGAAATATACTAGCTCAAAGAGATTACTATAATTGCAATTTTTCCAGCACCACACTAGGAGGAAAATTTCTTTTTAAACTTGAAAGGAAAAGAATTGCTCTTTTACTGCCAAGAAGGAAAGTGGCCAATAAGTTTGTTGTCTTTAGTTGGAACTACAACAAAACTAAAATGTCAGTCCTTGATCATTGATACTACTGCTGTTGTTAGGAATATAAATATTTGTTAAAAAATGATTTGATGTTTATCTGGATAATTTAATTCACTTCAAAATATGGGATTAAATGAGGAAATGTTTGCCAATATGTATGATGCCTAACTTGGTGGAGAAACAAAGATTATTTCCTAGTTTCTGGAAACACAAACAAGAAGGAAATTCATCGTAAAATAAAGAAAAATATGTTATTGAATTAAATATCAATCATTGTTTTGAACTATTTCCTAAATAAAAGTGCATGTACACTAAATAAGAGTTATATGGAACGGCTCCAAATTTTGTGTGAGAACAAGTACTATATTGTAAATCATGCTGGAAAAAGAAAATGCTTGATCATTAGTTGTATTAATTTCTTTAACCCATCATTTCTGTTCTCCACTGTCTCTTGTAAATTCTTTCATAACCAGTCTCCAGGCCAGACCCTTGTTCTTTCCCATAACAGCTAATAGGGTGGTGATAGTAGGACTCCTCTTTCTGCAGAATTGAAGCAGCAATTCATTTCCTTGACTTTTCTAACCTCTAGAGGCTAGAGATGACTCACAATTCTTGGCTCATGACCTCTTTCCTCTGTCTTTGCAGCCATAAACAAAGTATCTTTCCATGTTACAGTCACATCTTCCTTTGTCTGATCTTTTCTCCCACTTTAAGGCCCTTTGTAATTTCTACCCCACTCAACAATCCAGGGTAACCGTTTTTTATATAAGCTGATTAGCAAACTTGAGTCCGTATGCAAACTTAATTTTATTTTTTGACATGTAATATAAAATATTTGCAGGTCATGGGAGTGAAGATGAGGGACATTATACTTCCTATGACACCAATTACAGATATGATATAGTAGCCTACAGGACACCTCTTAAAGAAGATGAATTTTAAATAGGGTTTTGAAAGGACAATATTGATAGATTTTTTTAGACCATGTTATTACTTGAGTTGGTCTTTCCAAGTCAATAATGTTAGTGAAGTAGATGATACTGTGAAGCTCAAGGTACCAAGTCAGGTTTCTGAAAGCTCTAGAGACAATCCTTCTCATTGTTTGTTCCAGTTCCAAGCAATCACCAGCATTCCTTGGCTGAAGGACCCTCCCTCCTTCCTCCAAGCCAGAAGTGTAACATCTTTAATAGTTACATGATCCAATTCTGACCCACCTACTGCTTATTTAGACTTATGAAAATTTTATGATTGCATAGTTTCTACCCAATAACCCAGGGTATAATGACACCAGGGATAGAGGGACTCCCAGGGAGAGGTTACAGGGAACTCCAAGAAAAACATCATAAAATATTCATGGAAGAATCACTAGAAAATTAAACTCAAAGTTTCTTTTTTACCATACCTAGATTGGGAGATGCTGAGGACTTTCCCACCTGGCATATGTGGAAATGTTATTGGGTTAGGGGATCACCTCTTTTAATTTTAGTTAATGAAGGTTCATCTGTCTGCACACAAGCAGTTGCCCGGAAGTCAAACTTTTGTGATAAGGGGAAACACAGGAGTTTATTCACAAATAGGAGAAGACAAATGAAAATAATCTAATAGTTCACACCCTCACAAGTGTCCAAAATAGAAACACCCCTTCTGCTGCTCCAGGAGCTGCATGGGTTTTACATCAATCTTAGTATAGTTCAGTCTAAATCTACCCCTTTTTCCTTGCTCCCCCTCCCGTCATGAATCCTGATGATGAGATTATCAACCACATTCAGGCTTGGTTCAGTTATTCCCCTCCCAAAGACACCTCAGGGCCTTGGAACAAGTTAAAGCTGCATAATAATGTTGGCTGAGCCCTAAATAAGATTTAGATATCAAGGTAAAAGAAGGGAATAACCTTTTATGTGGCTTCAGGTCATTCTGATAAGGGGGCTGTGTTGAAATTGGGGGGCCATGACCCCCAGCATTGGTGGTGCCACATTAAAATAGCAGCCATGGTGCCTTGGTGGGTGGAGACTTGGAGAAGGGAGGCCAAGTCTTCTTATGATGGGATCAATAAGAGGGTATTTAAGGAGAAGAAGACAGACAGGGAGGAGAAGGCATAGATAGGCATGGGGAACAGAGCAAGGCAACATAGAGGCTGGAAGGCCACAAAGCTGCCAGCTGCCATGTGCAGACAAGGAAGGAAGCCATGCTGTGGCCTCACCTCCCTTCCCTAGACTGGGCTGGTTAGGAGCCTAAGGAAGACAGTTGGAGAAACTAGTGACTTGTGTAAACTGACTTGTAAATTTGGTTGTTGAGAACTTGGATTAACTTTGAAACTGTGAAGCTTGCTTGGAAATTGTCTGGAGAACTGAAGAGAATTTGCTGTGTTGCTGTTTTCATCATGAGAAATCTGAAGTGGTTGCTGCTGTTGTGTCAAGCGAGTCTTATTGGTTTCAAGCCATTTCAGGGTTGAAGCTGAAAGAATGCCAGAGCTGTGCCTTTTGGAGAAGAATTCAAGATGCCATCCTGGTTTCGTCATTGAATTTGAATCTTCCTCTTTTGAAGAAGGAGTGATGGTGACATCTTGGTTCCTTCATCTGGATTGAAGTTGTGACGGCTGTCATTTTGTGGACACACATGATTGCTGCAGTCATGTGCAGTTTGGGGGCTAGAGATTGAACTGGTGGGTAAGATAATCAAGATAATCAAAGGGGGTTCATTGTATGCTCAGTGACTTTACCTAGTTTTTTCTTCTTGAAACCAAGTGAGAAAAAAGGCATAAAAAGGTGCTTAACCAAACTTACGAAGAGGGGTAGCTGGCCTTTTAAAGCCAGTCACATACCAGCTTCCTTCCAACCCACGCAAGCAGTAGCAAGACTACACAAACCCCAAAAGGAGGCAAAAACAGATATACTTATTAACAGGGCAAAGCAAACAAAAATTACTGAGAGTACAAGGGAACCGTTTTAGTAATCTTACCCACCAATCCAGTCTCTAGTCCAAAACTGCACATGGTTGCTCAGCCATGTGCATCCACAAAATGGCAGTTGTCCCACCTTAAGCCAGATGAAGGAGCCAAGATGGTGCTGTCACTCCTTCAAAGACACAGCTCCAATCACTCCAAACCAAAAGAGGCCACGATGGTGTCCTCTCAAGATGGCATCGTCGATCCTTCTTGAAAAGCATGAGATTCAAATCCAATGAGGAAAAAAACCAGGATGGCATCATCAATTCTTCTCCAAAAGGCACAGCTCTGACATTCTTTCAGCTCCAACTCTAAAGTGGCCCGGTACCAGCAAAACTTACATGCCTGTTGTCATCAAATTTCTTTCTGCAGCTTGACTTTGCCAAACAACCTGGAAAAAATGTGCACACAGTTCAGTTCCACCATTCCAAATGGGGAAACTGGATACTCCCCTTTACCTGGGGACCATCCTGTTAAACATTGAAAAGACAAGCTATAATGGTTTTCAGCAGTTTGAAAATTATATACTTAGGTATTTTTTAAAAACTAATTCTTTTACTTATTTGACATTTTTTGGTTGTTGTTGTCTTCTGAGTTTACTGAATATATTGTTTGGCTTCTATAGTTAGTGAAATCTAACACTTATGTCATATCTAGTTATGTTTAGAAATTTTTTTTGTCATGGGATTATGCCATTTTTTTCCTATAGTTTGTTATGCTTTGTAATTATTTTGAAAGCCAAACACATTATATAGAATAGTAGAAACTGAGTAAATAGTATTTACATCTAGACCTGTGCACTTTTTTCTTTTTGCTAAGCCTATAGTGCAGGGGTTTGAGTTAATCTGAATGTTGAACTAGCTTTGAGACTTGTTGCTATGGTTACATTCAGTCTTATCATAGGTTTTAACTTCTAGTGATATCTGTGTTTAGGGCAGGGGCTGGTTTGCCAGAGAGATTTTATTTATATCGGCTTTACCATCAACGTTTGATCTTTCTTTTGTGCCATCCTTTACAATGTCTCTCTTTTGCAAATTATGCGCAGTTACACTTTTTTTTTTTTTTTTTTTTGGGCTTGGGGATGAGGCTTAGGAGTTGTTTTCTTATGTTCTGATCGAACATCAGCCTTAAGCTGGCTACTTGTCCTTGGGTTTTGGGATTGACTTTTTCAATGTTCCTGTTTCTCTGAAATTAGTGGGCAGACTGAAGAGCACCCGCAGACCCCTCAAACTTTGCCTGTTCCAAATAAATTCAGCCATCTTCCATATAGAAACAAAGCATACGTAGTTTTTGTGACCCACAAAAGAAGAGAACTGTAACAGAATTAGTGAACAATAGAGAGATGTATGAGAAAAAGTGAAGCAGGAACCCCCAATATGGGCATTGATATTTGTTGGTAAAACTTAAGGATCGCCACTACTGGTGTTTAAAAGACACAGAGGTGAAGAATGATCTGAAGTCAGATAGAAGGTGACTCCCTTCTTTTCCCTTGATATCTAAATCTTAAGTAAGAGTTGGTCAGCATTATTATGCTACTTTAACTCCCTGTGCTAGTGTTCTAAGGCTCTGGGGTGGGGGGGTGGGGCATTGACTGAACCAATCCAGAGTGTGGCTGATAATCCCATCAATAGAATTCATGATGGGAGGGGGAACAAGGCGAAGGGTATAAAAGTGAAAGGTGGAGGAACTGGAGAGAGGAGAATTTGGAATTCAAAAGATTAATGGAGAGTAGAGCTCTTCTGGCATCAGGCATCTGGAGCAGGAACTGAAAGTTTGTCTTAAAAAAGAAAGACCCTGCATTTACTGAACCTTTCAGGGCTCCCAGTCTTCCCATCTGGGAAGGTCAGGGGCTGGATGAAGGTGGTCAAAGAAGAGTTTATCACAGAGTGCTGAGCTGCATTAATGATCTAGAGAGGAGAACGAGTGAATGAGAAAGAGAGAGGCTGAACTGCACCTTGCGTTGGTTGTGGAACTCAGTCCATACTGGCTACAGTGACTGAGGACTGAAGACAAGAATGTGAGCTGGTGTCTTTGGAAGGAACTCTGCTAAGACTGAAGTAAAATCCATGCAGCATCTGGTGGATCAGAAGGGGGGTTCCTTTCTGTTTGGGACATGTGTAAAGGTGTGGACTATTAGACTCTTTTAGTTTGTCTTCTCTTATTTGTTAATAAACCCTCTGTGCTTACCCTTATCATGAAAGTGTGATCTTTCGTCAACTGCTTGCACAGGGGCAGAAGAACTCTCATGACTAATTAAAAGGGGTGATTGCTTCACCCAATAACAAAAGTATGGTTTCCCAATGAAAAATCCAGTTACCCATCACCTTGTGCATAAAAGTTCAGCGAAACAGAGTTGATATGAAAGCTTGCCATAAATCTAAGGAAAAGGAAAGTTCCAGGTTCCCTGTCCCACCATAAGGAAGTGTGATGGTGAAGCTAGGAAAGCTGGGAAAAGGACTGAGAAGAAGAAGAAAACTGAGAGAGATTAAAGGAAAAAAAAAGACTGGAGGGTGCATATGGAGCAGGGAGACTTGTGAAGAAGATGCGCTTGCATCTCTGCCTTAAGATTTGTACCAGAGACTTGGAGAAATGGAAAGGGACACATCAAACAGGTGTGGATGAAAGACCCATGAGGTGATTGACAATGGCAGCCTTTATCTTGACTAATATTTTGATTTTTCTCTTTTCCTTTCAGACTTGCCTGGTCTCTTCTGCCCCTTTCCTCTGTTTTTCCACCAGACGGTATCTTAGATTTGTGGCAAGCTTTTGAGATTTTTGGCCCTGCTTCATGGACATGGGTAGCTTTGGATGCATCATTTGGAAACTATATTCACTTTTTTCTCTTTCTTTACTGTAATGTATTAGCTGGATTAGATTAAATTATTTTCTGTTGAAGGCCCTATGCACTAAGAATATGTTTGTTTTTATGCAAGAGATGGCAGAACCCATTTAGAGCAAGCAGGTCCTTCATGTTGCCCACTGATAGTACCTTCTGTTGGGCAACTATAGAGATGGGGCAGAAGTAGCCAAGCAAATCTGAAAGGAAAGAGAAAAATTAAAGTACAAGTCAAAATAAAGGCAGCCATTACCAGCCTCCCCATAGGTCTCTCACCCAATATCTCTTTCAAATGTTTTTTTTTTTTTTCTTTTCTGTTATCGAGTGAGGGGATCACCCCTTTTAATTTTAGTCAGTGAGGAAGTTTCTTCTGCCCACATGCACCAAAACAGTTGCCCAGAGATCAAACTTTCATGGCAAAGGTAAGCAAAGGGATTTATTCACAAATAGAAAAAGACAAAATAAAAGAGTCCACACCCTCATAAATGTTCCACAGAAAGGAACCCTGTTTCTGCTCCACTAGTTTGGGTTTTACCTCAGTCTTAGTGTAGTTTAGTCTGAAAAAAATGTTATATACCCCATCATGATAGGGATGCTGTGGTGAAATTGGGGGGGGGGTTGTGTTTCTTCATGCTAGTGCTGCATTGAAATAGCAGCCATTGTATCTTGGTGGATGGAGACTTGGAGAAGGGACACAAACACTTAGAGAAAGAAAAAAGAAGGGATTTAAGGAGTGACTGGAGAGTGTGTGAGAGAGAATGCACAGAGAGAAGGGTGAAGAGAGAAGGGTGAGAGCAGAGGCTCAACAAGGAGGCTGGGGGTCTTGGAACTGCTGCTGCCGTGTGCAACAGTGGGCAGGGAAATAAGCCACGTTGTAGGTTTCCAATATCAGACCAGTCTGGTGTGGAGCCTGGGGAAACATGTTGAAGAAACTTGTGACTTGTGTAAGCTGTCTTGGAAATGTGATACTTGAAAACTTGTTTTAGTTTTGAAACTGTGAAGCTTGGGAATTGTCTGAAGACTGAGGAGAACTGAGGTGTGTTGCTGTTTCTTTTGTGAGATGTCTAAAGTGTTTGCTGCTGTTGTGTCTAGTGAGTCTTGAAGATTTCAGGCCACTTTAGAGCTGAAGATGAAGGAATGCTAGAGCTGTGTCTTTTTGGAGGTGGATTGATGACACCATCTTGTTTTCTTCATTTGACTTTAAGGTGGGACAGCTGCAATTTTGTGGACACATGTAGCTAAGGACCTATGTGCAGTTTTTGAACAAGAGACAGAACTAGTTGGTAAGATAATCAAAGGGGGTCCATTGTAAGCTCAGTGACTTTTATTTATTTTGTTTTTTAATGACTAAAGCTTGTTCTTGACTATTTTGGTATAGTGTGGTTTTGTTATTGATATAGTGTGGTCTTGCTACTGCTCAAGCAGGTTGGGACAAACCTAATCAGTGGCTGGGTTTTAAGGACCAGCTGATACTGTTTGTAAGTTTAATTGATTTCTCTGCTTTATTTGTTTTCTTACCAATTTCACTCCCTCATGTGTCTCTCAACTATGTTTCTTCCAAGTGCCTTTGTGTGTCACAATTCCACAAGTCTCCTTCTATGTTGCCCTAAGTCCCTGGTGCAAATCCAAAGCTGAGAAGCAAATGCAACTTCTTTACATGTATGTCTCCTCCATGTACCTCCTCATATATGGTCTCTCCAAATTTTCCAAGTTGCCTCGCTATTCAGTTCCAACCTTCATTGTCTGGATCAGGAAACCCAGAAGCTCCCCTTTCTATGGAGATTAAACTGTCTGACAAAACTTGTTACTTTGAAGAAAGAGAAATTTGCAGAAGACACCGAATTTTATGTTTTTGCAGTGACAGTATATACAGGGTAGTTTATATTCTTAAATCATACTCATAGACAAGTGCACCAGAATCACCTTGAGGTTTTATATATATATATAAACATCATTGCTCCTGTTCAACTTAATGAATTAGAAATTTTAAGAGCCACTCCCCAAAAAATCTTTATATCAAACAATTTTCTTTGTGATTCTCATGCATTCAGAAGTTTAAAAATCTCTGGTTCAGAAAGTAGCTGTAGAAATATTTATTAACATGCTTATCATCTTTTCAAATGTGTAACACTGTTAGTCCTGCCTGATTTTACTGAGTGTGATGCATTTCTAGCCACTTGATTTCTTATAGATCAGGATATTTTAGAATGGCTATATTCATGTGCTTGTAATAGAACCTCCAGCTGCTAATTCAATGTCTGTCATACACTAGGTACTCCATAGATGATTACTGAAAGAAAGATGATTGAATACTTGATTATTTTGACTTTGAACCATAATGTTTTAAAACATAGAAACTAAGTCTTTTAGATTGCCTTATGATATATGTTTTAAGAATAGAAAGACAGTAGTGAAATCATTTTCTTATACTTTTATAACTAAGTATCAATGAGATTTTACTCAATCTTTTGAAAAGCTAGCCTATCATGGTTGGGAACTCTGTAAGATATTTGCTATAAAAATGGGTGGAGTTCTTCAAGGAAGTGAATGCCAAAGATCTTAGTGAACTAATGCTATTTTGGAATTTTAGATGATGCTGGTAATTTTGACTACCAATTAAAATGGAATAAATTACAATATACAATAATTCTGCATACTGTGTTTAGTTATTAAAACATACATACCTATGTCACATAGTAACCATTAGATTTTAATACACAACAAATTATGTATTGTGTCTCATTCTTTCATTCACTGAGAGGAATCTGAAATGGGGAAAAATGGAATAGAGGTAAAAATAGTTAAGTCAGAATTTCTGAACTTTTTTTGATGTATGAGCTACTGTGAAAAATTGACCTTTGCATTTGCACATTTTTTATACATCTAACTATAATTTTGATGCAATTTCAATTTAAAAGCCTCAGGGATGTCTTTGGGCATTTGTATATGCATATGGAAAGGTGTCTCTTACATTAGTTTGCTCTCATTTGAATATTGCAGGTAATCACTTGAAAAGTATTTATAAAACAAATAATAAAAAGGTATATTTTGAAATGAAAAATCATTGTCATTTTTCTCTGTATCAAGTGAACAGAAATAAGGGCTTGTTACATGTATATTTTTCCAAAATTTAGTTAAATATACCACAGCTCATTTCTGTTACTTTTTTAGTTACTTTTTTAGTTCCATGAAACGGTAGCGATTGATTCTACAGGTCTCTTGGTGGATCTATGTAGGTCACTCAGTATGAAGCATACCTATGGAAATTAATGTTGTTTCTTCTACTAGATTACTGCTTAAATTGCATCACTAAGAACTAGAATTTTCAATCAGTGTTTGTTAGGAAACTTGAAAAATTCTTGTGCATGAATCACTATATAGTGCACATTGATGAAGTATTTGCTGTGTATAAAGCAGCAATGACCTTAAATCAGTTGAAAATAACAGAGACAAAATAAATATTTAGCAAATATTTATTGAGAGACAATTGTGAACCTGGTATTATATTCACAGTAGCATTATATCTCATTTAATCTTAATAAATATGATTGGTAGCATTTATATCTATTTTTAAAAAAGGAAATCAAAACTCAGAGAATTAAGACAACCTGTCAAGATCTTATGACTAAGAGATATTTAAATTTAGAAATACATTAGAATATATTTAAACTCTCTATATATTCATTTATGGCATTCTTTATCCCAAGAGATACAACATGCATTGCATACTGGGTTGTTTTTTTTTTTTATTATTAAAAAGATATAGAAATATATTTTTATAGATGTGAATTTAATGTGACCAAATCAATTTTATTTGACCTAATGCTTTCTGATATATCTGACATTATATTTTCATGGCAAGTCACATACTCAGAGAGTAGAATTAGCCAATTATCACAGTGTCACCCCTGGAAGAGGGCTAAAGTTATTTATCACCTACAATCAGAGCAGGACTTTACGTATTGGAAAATCAAGAAAAAGAGCATAGCAGCTATAATAACCTCTCTAAGAAAAACCATCAAGGTTGGCCTGGCTACCCAATCCTTGAAGCAGATGAATAAGCAGATCTATGGCAATTATACCACAGTACTTTTTCTCAAGTTGATTAGTGCATCTAAGACAACTTATGGAGAAAAATATTATTGAAAATATAGATAAAATTATAAGAACCTGCCAATATCCCTGGCATTTTTCTATCCTAGTAGCTGAGTTAGTCTACACTATAATTGAATCTTAGTTTCTTACATATCAGGAAAGCTACAAAGTACCTTGTCATTTACTTTATAAGGAAATATACTACCTTTCTGAACAAAATTAATACCAAATTACATTGTTGTATTTTTGAAGAAATTCTCTACATCAGTTTTCCAACTCAACTCATATTTACCATGCTGAGTGTGCTGATAGTCCCTGTTCCACTCATTTTCCATTAATGTGCTGCTTTGATGCACAGACATTTCTTCCCATTTTGTAATTTGTACTCTGCATTTTAACTATACTTGGAGCATGAATAAGTATAATTGATTCAGACTTTTCTTCCCTTTAACTACCATGAACTGATAGTTTTCTGATAGTTCCATTTGTTTCATTTCAAAATTTGTACACTAATTCAAAACTCCTAGCTATATCACAATTTTTATAATCCTTACTTCTCCATTGAATCCTGTAGATCCACCTGTATTCTAGGCTTAAATAGTATCTCAAACCTCATTATGGAGAAAATAATCATTTGACTCACAAAATTTTGCTTATAGCATCTGTCTCTTATGACCATTAAAATTGTGATGTTACCTGTACTCAGATATTTATTGTGGCACTATTTACAATAACCAGGATATGGAAACAACCCAAATACCCCAAAACAGATGAATGGATCAGAAAGTTGTGGTATATATATATATATATATATATATATATATATATGTATACAATGGAATATTATTCATCAATCACAAAAGACAAGCATGTCATTCACAGCAACATGGATGGAACTAGAAGGAAGCATGTTAGTGGAAGTAAGCCAGAAAGAGAAAGAAATACTGGATGGTTTCACTTATTTGTGGGATATCAGAAAAAAAATATAGACAAAAATATTAAAACTATCACCAAAACTGAAGCATAGAACAAGTGAGGGGTTGGGGGATAAAATCAGGGGAGGAATGGGCACAATAGACTAAGATGGAACATGGTTGATAAGATGGTGGGAGAACCTTGGGGAAGACAATGATGTACAATATATATGTGTATGAGTGTATGTGTGTGTTTGTGTGCAATTTAAAAAAATAAAATAAATAAATAAAACCATGGTGTTTTAACTTTCACAAAACTAATCCATTCTTTTCTGGGGGAGGTAGTTATTTTGGAAACACATGTTGGTCCTGTCCTTTTGGGGGAGGTAGTTATTTTAAGATTCTTCTCCCACAACAATAAATTGCAATAAATACAATAATTCTTTGCCTTTTGTAAAAATTGTATCTAGTATTTTCAGATCATTCACTTTAAAGCTGTTGATTAGTTACGACTCTACAAAATCACCTGGCTTAGCAAACATGTGCATAGTATACATGTACACAAATTTCTTATGAGTTTTCTTTACTGATTTCTTTTCTCCAACCACCCAATTAGCAATATATCTTTGCTTCTGGTGCAAAAAGTTTCAAGCCCCCAATTCTATCTTTATCATTTGATACCATTGTTTTTCTTTGGTATTGACAGAAACAAAAACTGCTTCAAGGTATGCTCTTAGCTGCTATCATTATTGCTAATTAGTTTGTTCCCTTCAGACTGATACTACTTCTAGCATTTTCTGCTGATTAAAAAGAACTTACAAACTTCACTGCATAATAATATAAAATTCAAACATGTACCATATACTGTTTCCCACATTTAGATATTCTGTATCCTCCATATATTAGTAATATAGATTACCAAACAGGGATTTTGTATTTGATGGAATTGATAATGATACAAGAAGTGCAATTGAATTTAAAAATAATAATATGATTGCATATATTAAAGTATCCTAAATAATTCAAACAATGGAAATAATCATTATATCAGAATAGAAAAAGATGATTCTCCCTCTCTATAAAGTTTCTATTAAACTCTGCTAGGTTCTGTTCATTTCTACTTGGGCTATTTCATGGGAGCAACATTTATGCTTAATTTAATACATATTCATTGTCCCCAAATAGTTAAAGTGAGTATATAAAAATGATAGCATAAGGGAATTAAGGTTATTCTGGCTTCAAAAAAAAAATGACTTGGCAGTGACCTAATTACATTTAGCAGAATTATGACAGGATTTGAAATTTTTACTAATACAGCAGTTAACTCAGTATTCAAAAGCTAGGAGACTCTTAAATGCTTCCACATTGCCAGCTGTTGGGGTGCTAACATCTGGTGAATGATGTGATTCTCAATTTTCAGTTTATCTAACTATAGCTATTGGAAATCAAATCTCTGAAATAAAACAAAAGACATATAGAACTTGAATATGAAATAAGAGAATTTTTATCCTTTGTGTCCCACATATATCACTATCACTTACATTATCATACTGATAGGGTGTGCCCCCCCCC